>VMBQ01002017.1:0-12368 GCA_007657795.1 Dreissena rostriformis | reverse complement strand
AAAGGCCTTGTCCATATACACATGCATACCAAATATGAAGGTTATATCTCAAGGGACATAGAAGTTATGAGCATTTTTCAAAACCTAAACGCAGATTTTGAAACCTAAACGCAGACCCCTTCTTCAAGGTCAAGGTCACAGGGGTCAAAATTTTTGTGCGTATGGAAAGGCCTTGTCCATATACACATGCATACCAAATATGAAGGTTATATCTCAAGGGTCATAGAAGTTATGAGCATTTTTCAAAACCTAAACGCAGATTTTGAAACCTAAACGCAGACCCCTTCTTCAAGGTCAAGGTCACAGGGGTCAAAATTTTTGTGCGTATGGAAAGGCCTTGTCCATATACACATGCATACCAAATATGAAGGTTATATCTCAAGGGACATAGAAGTTATGAGCATTTTTTTCGAAAAGGACAGACAGACAGAAGGACAGACGGACAGTGCGATCACTATATGCCACCCTACCGGGGGCATAAAAAGTGAGGGCTTAGGGGGGTTAGGGGTATAATTATGTAAACAAGCAAACAAGACGTCCACTTTTAGAAAAAAACAGTGGGTACAAAACACAACACAGTCTCAACTCCAAACATACGAAGTAAAGTCTTTTTTCACTGATGAGGGGTAGTAATTAATGTATATAGGGAAAGAGAAATTAACGCTGAGCATGTGGTCGACATTTTTGCACAAAGGAAAGATCAAAGATTAGCATTACTTTTCAGGGTGTAGTATTGCACATACAAGTGGACCTGTGTTTTATGTGAAATTAGAGGATGTTTTCTTTTGAAGGAATTACACATAGTCCAAACTGGTTTTATTGAACGAGTTACATAAAAGTTTAGTACGCTCGCTCAAGACTCAGCGAGCATGCTGTTCTTTCATTCAAAGAGTGTTTCTTTTACAGTTTAATTAAAAACGAATTTAATTTTCTGTTTACCAAATACCCCAAATAAAATCAGTTTCAGCAGAAAATAATGATGGGCTTAGTTTTTGGCGCCACATCGCACCAGGTTTGACGACTTGTCCAAACAAATACACACTCCGTGGGCATGGCACTACATTTTTACAGAGTTGCAACAAATACACGGACATGGGAAAGGTTTCCATGGCAAACATGTTAAATCCTTTACTTTTATTTATTTAGAGGAAGAAATTGAGGAATAAAATTGCCAAATGCCGCTGAAAGATAACAACAAAACGCTCCTTCTGCAATGAAATCCAAAATTTTCTGGGGGAGGGAGCAAGAGTCAAACATTTCCTCACATTTACATACCCATTCCCTCGCAGTTATAGGCTTCTTAATTTAAAGCCTTGACACTCAAACTTAATAGATTATGGTCAAAAGTATATTTGAAGTGGGCAATGTTTATAGAAAATATTTATTTTTCTCCATTTGTTCAAGCTAAAATTCGAGGATAAACACTGTCAAAATTTGCCTGAAATGCAACACCAAATTACACCTTTTGCAAAGAAATTTCCAAAATGTTCTAGGGGAGGACCGCCAGCAATAGAGTTGAACACCCTTGCACACCTATGCAACTACGGATCCATTCTCCCTCGCAATAAGGCTTCTTGATTTTTAAGCATTGACACTTAAACTTAGCAAATAAATTATGGTCGAAAGTATATTTGCTGTTGACAATGTTTAATGAAACATTTCCTTTTGTCGGTCTTTTTCAAGCAAGAAATTGATGAAAAAAATTGCCAAAATGTGGCTGAAAGATAACACCAAAACGCACCATCTGCAATGAATTTTCCAAAATTTTCTTGGGGGAGAAACCCTCCCATCAGGAGGGGGAGACCCCCTCCCGCACCTACCCCCGACTCGCAGCTTCGCTGCTTGATCGTGCATATAACTAAAATAGCCTCAGGAACGCCCCTGAATTGTGTCTGCATAGGGATGCTGTATAATAGAATTACATAAAAAAACAACAGATAATTATTAATTTACAAGAATACAGACTTACTGCACAGTTTCAAGTCGTCCCATAGTTCAAGCTTATTGGATGGACTGAAAGACAAAATGTAGGGACCCTATCAGGAAAGATGCACTCCATCATACTAAGTATCAGAGAATGATATAGCAAAATAAATCAGGAAATAGACGTGTTTCTTATGCACCTACCGGTAACACAAGTAAATGTACATTTATCTAAAGATACTAGTGTATATTGGTAATCAGTTTTAACAAAGTGTTAAAGTGTGTTTTTTAGAACTCTACCAGCATAATAACTATTTTCATAATCAGATTTTTTTTCGGTACAGAAACTCTCAACACATCAGTTGTGAATAAAACAACAGTTATTGAGCCTTTATGAAAATAACAAAATAGTAATTAACATCACTAAGTCACTCACTTTGATTTGAGCTCCTCTGAAATGTGTTCTGTGTTCAATAATGCCTTTAACTTCTCTCTAAGTGTAGGCAGCAAAGACAGGACTGGAAAACAAAGTGACTGACAGTTTGAGCACTACACATATTGCAGCCGAACTACTTGCTGAAGTTACCTCCCCTAGATGCAGTAACCATTGCCATCATAAATAATATCCTTACTGATTTGGCAGGATTTTGTGCTTATATACTATAATTATTTTATTCTTATAATTTCTAAATAAACACAAATAATAACTTATATATAACTGAGGCATATATAAAATAATGAAAAGCAAATCTTATAATTAAAAAATATTACAAACACTACAGTATTATTTTTTAATATAAACTGACTTATGCGAGGACACACAGTGTGGTTCAGCACTCCTACCTTATTAACATACTAGACAGAAATGTGAGCTGTTTCTGAATAATGATGATGGGCGTGGTGTAATGAGGGGTATACATCAAGTGAAGAGTTGATTAAACACTAACAGAAACCACTTCTCCTTTAAATTGCATCACTTCTCCCTCAAAATTGAACTTAGGCTGAGCCCTGACTATACTCAAGGAAGTTGGGGCAAAATTTGAAATGATGGCACATGAGGGCTTCAATTGCCTGCTTTATATAATGAAAAATATTCCATTTAGGTGTGATCATCTTCTGTGGGAGAAGGGGAGGGGGCCAGAGTTCCCAGATGAAACCCTACCAGTCCAATATGGTGACCACATACCAAACTCACAAGTGCCATGAGTTGGAATCAAACCAAGTTTGCTTAGATAAGAAGTACATATACCAACCACTGCGCTAACCTGACATTCTTAATAAGACTACAAGTTCTCAAATTGTTCAGTTTGGCTTTTTTTACAGATTAAATATAATAAACACATAAAGTTTGATAAACCAGCATGTTGTATTCAGTATATTATAACAGTCACAACTTCCACTTTACCTGTCATATTACACGTTCTTTGGTTGCTGTCAAAATGATGCTGCCGTCTAAAATTTATTGAAGAAAAACAAACATTGATGACACAAGAATAAATACAAGTTATTACAGTAGGAGTATACATCTGGGAGAACCTAAATCTCTGTGCACATTTACTGCCAAAAATTTAGAAGTTGAACAATGAGCAAATGTTCTTTTCTGGATGTTTTTCTTCATCAAACATGTATAAAGGTTGCAATATACCATAAACATTAATCAAATGTTTTTACTAAATGCATTCTTGTTGTTTATAGGGATATATAATTGATTTAAAATTTGTAATTCAATGTTTCAAACAGTGAAAAATAACAGTGACAAAAAAATTAACCAAAAAAATGTGTTGATTTCAGTAGATTATTGATATTAATTCACTTGATGATCATAGAAAATAAGTATTTTAAGGAGTGCCTCTTGTCACTTGTAAATTAAAGTCTATTATCTAATGAAACCAATCAATAGCAACTACATGTACAACTGTATAAGTACGTTATTGGACAATTACATCATTAATCAAGTTATCCTTACATAATGTTCAATAAACAAACTTAAAATTCGCTGTATAATGAAAATATCTTTGCAAATTTACACTGAAGATTAAGCATGAAAGATACACAAATCTTCAATGTCCCGATGATAATTCCCTGTCAAACACAACAAGAGCCTCCTTCTGGGAAAATGGGGCTTAATGCACAATTGTAAAGTGTCAGTCCAGATAAGCCTGTGCAGCCAGTCCCCAGTCTAATCAGGGAAGACACTTTCAGCTTGTATGATATTTTGAGTTTAAAAGAGGTCTCTTTTTAGCAAAAATTTAGTTAAGGCAGAAAGTGTGCTGACTGCACAGACTAATCTGGGACGACACTTTACGCACATGCATTAAGTCCAGTTTTCCCGGAGCAAGGATCACAAGTTTCTTACCTGGCCTGCTCCAAACACTCTGCAGCTTCTTTATCCTGAAAGTCTTTGAGTTGATGTGATATATATCTGTACACATACCTGCTTCCTGAAAAACAAGCATTTAAACTTATACAACTGACCATCATCCAATACAAATGACTGCTTTACTCCAGCTGGGTATGTTTCATGGCTGTAGCCATATATACTCAACATCCCAGAAAATTTATTGAAAAATGCATGCAATTTGCCCTAAAATGTCACTCACCCCACGAAATTTCATTCCCACTATCAATAAAATAGCTTGAAAGTTATCACAAAATTTGGTATTCACACTCAATTTTTCCCCTATTTGCAGCCTAGGCCCCTTCCCCAGAACCTAAAGCTCCAGCCATCCAGAAATGCAGAGTAATTTAAGTTTAGGCAATAAACTTATGATGCAATGAGACTTTAATGAATTAAACATTTGTACTATACGATATGTTGATGTCTGGATTTCAAATTAATAGCATAATTATATATATGTGTTATTGTGTAAATATGTTATAATATATTTTAATAAATATGTTTAAAACAAGGATTTTAATATGTGACAAATGATAGTGTTTCATAAAACATACACAGTAAATTCTCAAGCCTTAAAATTATTTATCTTTAATTTAGAGAAAAATATTGTTTTTAATATTTATTTTCATGATCATCATCGCAAAAATCTTTTTAAATTAAACATTTCAAACCCAGATCAAAGTGTCTACACACAATCATTCTTTTTTCAAAACAGATAAAATGTTGCTGAATAGCATACTAGAATAAAAGTTCAGAAAAATTTGTACAAGAACATCCACAAAATTAGAGTTTTTTTACAATAGTAAATAATTTGTGTGTACAGTCGAAGCTTATTATGTCATGTTGACAAAACAAAATAAGATTTCTGTTATAGCATTAGGTAATATTAATATAAAAGTGAATAGAGCATCATTTGACAACAGTCTGTGAAAACCTTTTCTTCTGACAATCACAAAATAACAAGTCATATGCCTTTGAAATCGTAACTTTCACTCCAGATATTATAAGGTCAAAGGTTGCATGGTTCCAATCCTGGCTATTTATTTTGGAAACCAATTAACGCCATGTGATCATATTGACCTATCATTCTTCACATGTTGATAGCAAGTGCACTTGGTATATACAATCTATTTTATCAGTATAGCAAAACAATGAAACTACTTTATATATTGTGAGGTTGGCAGTTTTCTTTTAATTTCTTATCAAAACAAACAGCTTTTCACTTTGATTTTTAACAGAAATAAGGACCAGCAGTTGCAAATTATTACAGAATACGGACCTCAGTACTTTTTATCTGAGGTCTGACATCTTTTGCATGAGTTGCAATTACTACTATTTCTTTAACAAACTTGGGTAAGTGACGGGTTCTTCAAATAATGATAACAAAAAGACCACTGTTTATACAGATGTTAGTGCTGTGTAGCCTATTTCTATGATACGCGTGAAGAGAGATTTTGACCAGGGCCATTTGGATTACAAACCGTATAACAATACAGCTGTCACAAATAATTTCTTTTTGTGTCGTTTGATGAAATTCCATATCTTCCAAAACATGACAGCTAGAATATTATCTACACAAGTACAAAAATGTGGGTGTTTGTAAAACAAGGGAGGTAACCGAAATGTTATTGAAAGGTACAGTATAGTTTAATGGAATAAAACCGTCTGAGCAGACACCTAATCCCAAAAAAGTTTCTATAATTTCTCTCACATCTTTAATATCTTATTCATGTTGTGGTTTAATTCCTACAATTTGTTCAGATTTGTTTTCATTGCTTATATAAAACACACAAACGATCGCTTAGAATTGTAAAACAATGACACGTTTAATAAGGCGTCGACAACGATGAAATTATCTTCTTATTCTGTTGGACGTGGGTTTCCGGTGCCCGTTTCGTACACATGATAGAAATTTAGCTGACAAGTTTATTAAGGTATTCTTTGTTAGCATTAGATATATTTTCTTCTTATATATTGTGATTTTATGGTATTTCAAACTGAACCGTTTTGTTAAAAAATATTTGTTTTGAAAGTCTTAGTTCTAAATCTGCTGGGTGTTGTCTTAAGTGAAAGTGAAACGTACTCGAGAAAGTTCGACCCAGGGGTTTTCTTAACAGTGTGACCATTGTCATTTCCGGACTCCGAACATAAGATTGATTCCTAGCGGAACTCGAATATAATAACTGCCATAATTCGTATCATTTTATATGTTTAGTTTAGGGTTAAATAGTTTAATTATTTAAGTTTATATTTGTGAAGTGTGCATTAGAATTTTGAGTCTGATGAGTATGATACTTAGAAGCTGCCCTGATAGTAAGTGAGCAGTACTCAAACTGTGGATTGACAATTTTTATTGGCTGTTAATTTTATTTGTTGTGAATAACTTTGAGATTACTTGTACACATCAGTGTTTTCCACAGGATGTTTTTCAGGCGCCCCAGGGGTGATAGGGGTGGCTTCGGGAGGGGTGTCCCCTCCCAACGTTGATTTTTTTTTTATTTAACGTGTCAATTGACGTTCTGTGCTGCGTTATAACTCGAAGAAAAACAGCATCAAAAGACATCATTTGGTGCGCTATGACTCTTCAAGAAAACCACCCAGCTGTAAAGTCATTTATAAAGATATATTTTAAATTGTTTTAAAACTTTCCCGCATAGATAGTAAAATCCCTACTCGAACGATTCCTCAATACATCCGTAGCAACCCGACTCTTACTGCATACATACTACTTTTCAAGTTTCTATTCATAACCCGATAATCCAGTTTTTTCCATTTTTAAAAGCACTTTCTGGTAAATATTGACGATAAAAGTTCTCAATAATTTCTGTAACACAAACGTTGCCATACTATTTATAGATTTGGTAAAATATTGCCGCTGAACATGCGTAAATCCCCTGACGTGATGTGTGCTTGTTTATACGACGCTCAATACACCCACGCTTTCTATGCAAATGACGCGACGTTGTACATGCTGCATACTTTTCGCGCCGGTCTACACGAAATAAATTATCACTGTTATTTGAAGCAAGAATCTGTTAATGTCGAGTTAACATTTACTTTTGGAAGTGTGTTTCGGATTACAAACGTGTTGACATTAACATTCGGGAGTAAATTTCGGATTACAAATTTAATTATGCTCATTTGAGATTTCAACAAAACATTTATAATTGCGTAATGAATTCAACGATAATTTGTAAAAACGCTTTACGAGTCGAGTAAATGTTTTGACAGTATTATGCATGAAATGCACAACTTCCACGAGGATTACCGCCGGTTGTCATCATCAGTCTTTTAAGAAACTGGCCAAGATTTCTGTGGCAATTACATGTGCGTCGCGAGTCGTCTACTGGCCAAGATTTCTGTGGCAATTACATGTGCGTCGCGAGTCGTCTGCATGATTAAACTGCAGGTAGTGCCTGCATACAAGTGCGGTCTCTCATTCAAAGCGTGCGCTCTCATTGGCCAATATTGATTTTCCAATACAGCGATGCTCTGCCTTTAGGCGGGCTTTAGTTGGGGAAAAGAGATTCATGACGTAATTGACAGAGGATAGTAAATCGGCTCTCACAATTTTCGGCGTAGTCGATATCGCTTTGATCTTAAGAATGGCTAGTTGCAGTAACGGAAAAATATACACTGATCGGAAAATTTTCAGGCGCCCCGCGGACTCTGATTTCGAAATTCAAGCGCCCCATGTGAGGGACCGTTAAAAGGCCTGTGGAAAACACTGCACATAAGAAAGCCTAACTCTAACTTAGGCGTGATAAGCTTTAATATGCCCCCCTTTGAAAAAGCAGCGTATATTGCATTGAAACTGTCCATTTAATTGTTGATATTTAGACCGTTTTGTTTCCAGATGCAGGGCTTTTTTCCAATCTTTGTGAAGCCTTGGCCCCCTCAAAATTGTAAAAAATGAGACACAAATGAAAAAATAATCACAAACTTGTTAAAATTGTGGAAAAAATAATCACAACTTTTAAAAATTGTGAAAATTTGAGTCACAACCTTCTAAAATTTGTGAAAATCAGCAATTCTCTCAGAATCAAACGATATCTCAAAAACACATTGACCTTCAGGGCCCTTGCTACACTTTGGGGGATTGGGGCCGGGGCCCTTAGAGGGGGTAATTTCGCATCGTTTTGGGCGAAAAGGGGAATTTTAGAAGATCTTTTCACCAACCATTCAACACTTAAAATTGCTATATTTTAATGTAATTTACATAAATATACATTTAATCAAAGGTTAATAGCACGAGACCGGCTGACAACATAGGTATAAAATTTAAAAAAAAAATGTTTAGGAATTAGGGGGAATTTTTAGCTTAAACAGGGGAAAAAAGTATACTATTTTAAGGGGGGAATGGGGCCAAATTTCGGCCCCAAAAACGGCCAAACGAGGGCCCTGACCTTAGTCCTTCCAACATGCATTTTGGCATGATGGTCACTTGGAAGAAAGACATCAAATTTGAGGTCAACAAATAAAAGGTCTAGGTCTTGAGGGCTTTTACATAAAATTCATTATTGCATTGATTGTTTAAACTTGATATTTTGCTTCCATCAACATACTGCATTGTTAAAATTATACTGAATTTTTGTCATAATTGTGTTTTAGATAAATATAACCATGGCTGACGTGAAGAAACTAGTGTTCTCCATAATCAGATTCCTGCAAGACCAGAGGACTAGCAACACACTAGAGGAAGAACAAGCAGAGAGTTTAGAAGGTAACATGAAAGCAATACAATTAATGTGGATTTGTATGAGTCTGCTCAACCACAAAATTTAATGTTAAGTAAATGTTTATGTCCGAAGTTTTGTATCAGACATAATAAAGAGTCCACAAATTTAAAATCCAATGAATATGTCTGGCTTTATTTACGAATCCACAAAATTTCATGTCAACAAAATAAAATTAATCCACAGTAATACCTTTACATAAAGACCTGGGAGGGCAGTAAATGACTGTAAATCACTCCTCAATTTTAACAATAATAAATTTATTTTAGAACAACCAACTACTTTTTGAACCATAAAACATTATAAGAACTTACCAGTTAAATTGTGGTATATTTAATAATCATCAGCTTACATTTTAATGGTACCACTGACTGTTATATATATTTAGTTCTTATTCTAAACTTGTTTGTCTTAAAGTGTGAATATCAATGACATTTTATATATTGTGGGAAAATAAATACTGTTAGTGTACAAATTACTGCCAGGTGCAAACAAATTGGTTGGTTTGTTACAGTAGGATCAACCCATTATAGTGTAAGAAGCATTTATACCATATTTAGTTACATATAGGCAATGACTGAATGTGTGTTCACGAGAAAAGATTAATATTTCTGACATCATATACGATCCGAGAATTTTGCAAATTTGAGTAGGCGAGCTGTATTTTACACCCCTTTACAAACCATATCTTTTAGTTATACTAGTCTTCTCTGACAGTATTTTCGGTTGTTTTAGGAAATATTAAAAGAAGTGAAGTAAATTTTATGATACAGCTTGTTTACTATCATTGAATGATTCTGGGGAAAAAATGTTCCAAGTTTAACTTTAATTTCAATGACAATATTATCATGTTTACTGATTGTTGAAGAAAATCTCTCGGGTTTAGAAACCTATATTATACAGGCCTTTTCCTGGCTTATTTACGGGTCCGTTAATGGACCCATTCACAAACTGAAATTGTAAACCAAATCCCCAATTGGAAAACAAAAATCCCTATTTCATTTTTATTTTTTTTTAATAGAAAGAAGTGTCAAATGATTATTAGGTTCAGATTTTTATTTCAATTACATCCAACAAAGTATATAATAATGATTTATATGATTTTGTTCTTCAAATTTAAATTATTATAAAGAGTAGTATTACACTAGTTTTACCCAAATCAGTGGACTTTCCGCATGAAAAATTCCCAATTCTGAAATTGCATTTTTCCCAAAATGGCCAGGAAACGGCCTGATAAATGACACCGGCTAAGGGATAGAAAAAACCTGCATTAAGGCTTGTTTCTGTTGTTTATTTTTGTATTGTTCATTGTTGATATGGGTGTTGCCATGAACAATGTATCTCTGTTTCTGTGTAAAAAGACCTTTTATGTTAAGTCACTATCACTATCTGTACATCCCATTGTGGTATGTTTAAAGCCCACCAAATCAATTTTAAAGTTAGCTGTACAGTTTTATATCCAGTGCAAAAGACATATTGGTTGAATGATATGATTTTAAAATGTATTTCCATTATTTCTATCTCCAGTGGCAATCCAGTGTTTAGAATCGTCTTACGGCATAGACACCTCAGATGAGCAGACTGTTGCCAAGTACCATGTACAGAGGAACCTACTAGATGTATTTAATGCACAAATGAGTTTGGAGGTAATATCGCTTTGATAGCCTTGATGGGTGCTTTTCAATTATTCAACAGATGGCCTGAACAGCCATGTTTATCTTATGGTCTACAGATGGCCTGAAAAGCCATGTTTATCAATTGTTCAACATCTGGCCTGAACAGCCATGGTTATTATTTTTTCTACAGATGGCTTAAACAGCCATGTTTATCTTATTGTCTACAGATGGCCTGATGAGCCATGTTTATCAATTGTTCTACAGCTGGCTTAAACAGCCATGTTTATCTTATTGTCTACAGATGGCCTGAACAACCATGTTTATCAAATGTTCTACAAATGGCTTAAACAGCCATGTTTATCTTATTGTCTACATATGGCCTGAACAGTCATGTTAATCAATTGTTCAACATCTGGCCTGAAGTTCTGAACAGCCCTGTTTATCAATTTTTCTACAGATGGCTTAAACAGCCATGTTTATCTTATTGTCTACAGATGGCTTGAACAGCCATGTTAATAAATTGTTCAACAGCTGGCTTAAACAGCCATGTTTATCTTATTGTCTTCAGATGGCTTGAACGGCCATGCTAATCAATTGTTGTGTAGCTGGCTTGAACAGCCATGTTTATCAATTGTTGTACAGCTGGCTTGAACAGCCATGTTTATCTTATTGTCTACAGATGGCTTGAACAGTCATATTTATCATTTTTGCTACATATGGCTTGAACAGTCATGTTTATCATTTTTTCTTCAGATGGCTTGAACGGCCATGTTTATCAATTGTTTCACCGGATCAATACTGACAATTGACAATAAAAGAAAAGCTGCAAAAATTGTTTTAAATGTTATTTTACTCCGCATTGTACATGTAATTGCTACACAATAATAAAATTTTAGGATAATATGCCTTGTAAAAGAAGATGAAAAAAATAACTTAAATTGTATTTGAAAAAATCACAACAAAGATGAGAAATAATGTCCCCATTATAATATATTATAGTTAGCATGTTATTTGTAATTCAGTGAGGGTAAACTGGAGATTTCTAGGCATCATTCCTACATTACTGTCCTATTTTTGACTCAGGCAGACATTGTTTCCTACAGTTTTTTCCCAGCCCTGACATTGGTTCCATTTAATCTGGTCTAAAATAGTGTAGGAACCAATGTCGGTAGAAACCGATGTCCGGATACCTTATCTGGAGTATGCATGTGGTTTTTAGGCTGACGCTGATTTCACTGAGCTTTCTCTACATGAAGCAACACCAGAAGAAAAAGAGGAGGCAGAAACTCTTAAAAATAAAGGTATGCACCGTTTTTCATGAATTTCGACTAAAAGTGTTCCAATTCCCTTGTCTGTCTGTAAGTGCTGAAATCTGTTACTTCATCATTTATCAGTCACTTTTTAAGTAACTTGCCACAAATTTGCCACAAAGTCATCAAACTAAAGGTGACATGCCCTTTGTCAGTGACCTTATAGAAAAACTGCAATGTCTGACTGATTTGTGTGTGAATGTGATTAAAAGAAGAAAATATATTGAATTGTATTTGAAAGAATCACAACAAAGATGAGAAATAAAGTCCCCATTATAATTACCATGCTACCATGGTGTTACCATGTTCAGCTCTGAATTCTCATGATTGTGATCATTCATTAATCCTTTGCATGCTGGGAAATTTGTCGTCTGCTAAAATGTCG
>VMBQ01002016.1:58318-151328 GCA_007657795.1 Dreissena rostriformis | reverse complement strand
ATGGTTCATACTCTATCACAATTTATCACACTTATTGGTAAATATTACATTATATTTAATTATAGATTTATAAGTGCACTGGATTAACCGTAAAGTTTTGAAGAGAAATCTTACAAAACTTTTTTCCAATTGGGTCCAAAGACTTGACATGTAGATCTAAGTGACGCAAAAGTATACTATAAATTCGTCATATATGATGGAATAAAGTGGCAATGGTCTAACAATGTCATATTATGGTATTAATAAAATAATTCTTGTTGTAGAATAAGAAAACACGCCTTAAGCCTTATCAAGACTATGAAAGGCTATGCAATTGACACATGACCGCATAAATGAAATGCAAAATGGCACGAAGCCACGAGATATTCTGAGTTCTGTTTTAATTACATAATTAAATTGCTTATTGCTTAAAGCATTCCGAGATGATGATAAAAACATAAGCACGCACTGATTTATAAGTAAGCGGCTAGTGTCCATGACTTCTAGAGTTCATGAAACTAGTCTAACCGTGATTGGTTAGTAGTGGTCGATCATTTCGATCGTTACAATATGTAATGGCAAAGAATTGTACTTAGTTTATACGTTTTTCTTTCAATAAAGAAATGCCTTCAGTTAAAATGTAGTAAACATGACACATCACACTGTTTTCAAGTTGACTGATACCATGTGGGAAATTTCTAAAGTAATTATGTTGAGTTACATAGCTTATAATGTTTTATGATTTTTTTTTTTGTTTTATCAAAGCGGCATGCCTTTTCTATCCAACCATTCATTGTGAAATATTGGAATAGAGCTTGGTCATGTTGATAATTTTCATCAAACATCGCAAACTACAATTTAGATAATTAGATTTTGAGCGATGGCAGCAATTCAGACCACCTTTGACATTTTGTTGAATATTGATAAAATACTCTTTATGTGATCAATAATTAAAACCTTATCGCGCTGGAGGGCTTAGCCAGATCAGCGTAGCATTTAATCATATAGAATGATTGCAGAGTTGATTTGTTCCGCTGCGGTATTTGAGATATTTAAACAATCACTTTCATCAAATAGTAATGTTGCCATTGAGTGCTGAGTCAGATCAGCATTGACTCTATCGAATGAATGCTGAGATGATGTTGACTGCTGAGCGTTGAGCCAACTTCACTTGACGGACCCTATGCATACATCGTCTTGTGGAGTACATTATGAAGCGAGTTGAGTACAATAGAGCCAGAACATTCACACTATTGACAGACAGACAGATGGACTGATGTTTGTAATAATCATTAATAAGGTTTGTTTTCTGAAATTGTACTGGGACTGTCATAAATATATTCATATTCGAGTATATTGTGTTTATATATATTATTTCGTAAACAAGTTCCAACTCATATGACTGACTGACTGTTGAAAATTGCACAAAATCCAACTACACAAGTAAACAAACAAGTCATCCACGTATATTTAAAACACATAATTATATCTTAAAAAGATCATATTTGCTGGACAAGTGGATGCTTCGTAGCATGCATGAAGCCAGTATGGCCTGTTAAACATGACGTAGCTGAAAAATTGTTTGTTTTAGAGACATTGCAATATTTATTTGCGTGAACTTTGATCTGACAAAGGGCGAACATAAAGAAATCTATCCAAATACTGGAAAAGAGACTAGGCTATTTATTACTATTACATAGCTGAAAAAAAAGCAAAATAAGTAAAGTTGAATTATGCACATTAGTTTGGATCTTTAACCACCAGGTTGCGCGTCTATAAGTTTAATTAAAACATATTTTAACATATGTATCAAAGCATTACCACGCAAGTCCTTATCATACACATAATCAAACTATTGAGTGTGTTTTGCAGTAAAATACAGTTCACTCGTTTAATGTGACAGTAAAGCGAGTTAAATATATTTCCTAATACGTAATATGCATTTGCAGAAATGACTGAGATATATCAGAGCGTGTAGTCAACACGACCCTTATATTGTTTACCAGCTGATATTTAGTAAAACATATTTTCACATTTAGAGTTTATTAAATTTAAGTTGCAACCAGTTTGGCTTTATTCCAGCGACCGCACAAGGTATTCGTCAAGTCATAGGACTGATAAAAATCATCATTAGATACTAACTCATAAATAATAGCATATTAAACGATATTATACAACATGTATGTCTTTCGTACATGTATATATGCATTTGAAGTCAAAAAGCTCTACACACACTATGCTAACGAGTAAGTGAACATCTCCCTACGTATGTCATTACACATCCCATTACACAATGAGTTGAATTAAACTACATGTTCTAAATTTATACTGAATTTTAAGTGCATTTAGTTCCTTAAACGATTCCTGCTTGAAAACGCATATCATATCAGAATTATAAGACAGTTTCATTGTATTTTATTCAATAGCATTTTCCCCATTTCGTAATTGGTGACAAACACTTCTTTCTTTAGCAAATGCTCACAAGTTTGGGTTGCTATTATAAAGAAACGCCTGATAATATTTCGTTTCCTTCTATGATAACTAACTTGTTTGTGATTATCTTATTAAATAAATCACCATGGCAATTAACACGCTTCAACCTACTTGACCATGATCAATATCCGTACTGCTATACGTTAATAAGACTAAGGAGACCTGGCTTAATATGGTAATTTTCAGGACAAATTTCTATTTGAAATCTAATATTTTTGTATATGTTCCTATGGCGTATCCCAATCTCAAAGACAATTCAGTTGATGTCTTAAGATAACCACCGACCGTTCGTCACATTGTTATTATTTGAGAATTGCACTCACAAGCTGTCCAGAAAGTAGTTTTATTATGCAGTGTATGCGTGCCGACGTACAATACACTTGAAGCTAGTATGGCGTGTATTGTCCACTGCTACACCGTGTTGTTACCATTGTCATACCATGCTTATTAAAGGCTATTCGTAACGAAATACTTCAAAACAAATAATTCAACTTCGGGACTGAAAAGAAGATCTGTATAAAGACATGAATTCAATGAATACGTGAAAATTATTTAAAGACAAATCAACAAATTCCGGTTCCTTTTGGATATTTCCTTTATAGTAAGAATACCCAAGTGATCCATGAAAATACGTTTGTCAATAATCGACAGTCCGCACAAATATGAAGATTTGAAATTGTTGACAATATGCCAAAGACCGGCAATTATCAATGAAAAACTGTGTGACGGCGTGCCTTTTTCATTTTCCAAAATGATCGAAAACACATAGAAAACCTTGAACATTTTTGCCATACTGCGTACATTTAAGCATATACATGTTATGAATCAGCACAGGACTAACTTACCTTAATTATATTATGAAACGTTTTTATGAAAAATCCCAAATACCATTTTAGGTCACTTACATTTTTGCTTGCATATATTGATACAAATATCTACATACACATAGATTATTTAACATGTTTAAGACACACTGATTTATTTTAATTATATAATTATAAATGATAACATTATGCTAGCATAAACAGCGGATATCTACTAGACCGAATGTTTTACTCATTACAAATTGCGAATAATGCACTTTCCAATAATCTAGCCATATCTTAAACACATTCTTTGTTTTTGTTTATCTATTCACTAGCTACTGTAAACCAATTTACATAATCTCATTTGATGGCTGTTCACATCAAGGTGTGCAATTATATCGGCGATATAAATCTGCAGGCATTGATTGACGTTATGAAGCATTACAATTAATACAATCTCACCGTTTTCTTGTTTTCTTTCATCGTGGAATGCATGCACAATTCAGATGTTTTAAACATTTTAAATCACACAGGGATAGCATAAAGCCTGCTTAACCAAATGTGTACTATCCGTCTTTTGCTATGTATAGAATATATTGGTTCTGTAAATACAATGGGTTACTTTAAACAGTATTTAGGACATTTAGTAGAAGTCTAAATTCCGTGACAAGAACGCATGTCTTACTCAATTCACCAGTCGCGTAAATATTCCAGTTTGGACGAATTGTGTGTGAATGCAACACATTTGGCTTTGGCTATAACGAGTATGCCTTAATAACGTTGGGTCATCGCATGTGTTTACCATACGATAAGACACATACAACAGGTATGTAAATGGTGCAAATGGTCTGCCCGTTATCGTTTCATTCATACGACATTTGAAGTCGGTCGCAGAATGAAGGCACTTACTGGTTTGGTTTTTGTGATTCTTGTGAATTGTTTAAATGCTGAGGAAGACTTTGCATTTAGGCTGAAAGCTTTGGAACAAGAGTTTGCTAAAAGGTTGCAGCAAGGTATATATTTTTTTCAAATAGTATTTTTTTTTCTTCAAATAGCATTTATTAATTTGTGCTATTATTATCAAGGTCCTTCAACGGTTTCCACACTAAATAAATAAACTACGAGATCATAGTAAATTACAACTGACATGTTACGAAATGACTCCGATAATATTATATAATGATGGTAATCTTACAAAAATAGCAATCGAAAAAAACATAATTTACACAGTTTCATAAATGAAAACAATACAAAAGGACAGTACACAATTACGTATGTTTGTTTTTCCAACTCAGATGATTTTAGGATCTGGAATCTTGAAGAAACAGTGAAGGGGCAGCAGACGGTTCTTTATGACCAATGGAAAACAATTAAACAATTAAATGACAGAATGGAAACCCAGGATAATATAATCAAAAGACTAGTAGATAGACACAGCTCTGTTCAAGACGAAAACGACTCTACATCGATGGGAACGATGGATGAAATGAGGGATCCAGAAGTGTCAACAACTCTTGTTAAAGATGCGTTAGGCGAGCTCGACGAAACAACAAAAGGGACCTCGTTCTTAAGAAATCAACAGACAATGCTTAAACACTTAGGTGAAAAAGATGGCAATGACAATTCCACGAGTGAGGCAAACTTGACAAGCAAGAAGGATGATCGAATATACTTTCATACCACTCTGGTTACAAAGGCAAGTGATCAGGGTAAGATTATTAAATACTTCATCACTTCTTATATTCGTTTATCAACCTAGAAATGTTAGTTATTAAAATTGAGCTGTATTATATTTGTTGTCAATAATAATGCAAAGTCTTCTACTGACTTTACAAAAATAATGTTTTTAACGTTGCAAAATATCCTTCAACATGTCACGGCTTTATATAACCTTAATAACTTTATTACATTTTTTAAATTACATTTATAATGATATGCTGCTAACAACTCGTTATTTGTATATTTATTGAAGGCAAATTTGTTTAATTTGTTGTACATTTTTAGAACCACATAACGTCGGATCAAAGTACAGCCGCGCTATTGAGAGTCCTGTTGCGTTCACAGCTATCAAATCTGCCATCCAAACTGGAATTGGAATCAACCAAAATATACTCTTTGATCTTGTGATTCTTAACGACGGCGGAGGTTATAATGTAAATCATGGAATATTCACTGCACCGGTCACGGGCTATTATCTATTCTCCACGTCCATCGTACACCTGCCACAGACGTTGGAGCTGCATGCTGGAATTATGCACAACGGTGTTTTGATAGCTTTAGTTTTTGGTAATACTGGCGTCACTGATCAAGGAACTCAAACCGTTGTACTTAAAGTGAGAGCCGGGGAGCAGGTTTGGATAAGCAACAGGGACTACGCCAACGAAATTGTAATCGGAAATTATTACTCGTCATTCACTGGAGTCCTTCTGCATCAGCTTTAATGAAATGACGATGTAAATTTTGGTTACACGGGGATCCTGGTCCTGGATCACTGTCTTCGTTTAACAGTAAACAAAAACACACACTACACATTGCGTTTTTGTATTTTTTGAATATCAAACATGGTAGAATTATAAGAACTTATCATCATTATCATTATCACAATCATCATCATCAGCGTCATCGTCATCGTTATCGTCATCGTTATCGTCATCGTCATCGTCATCGCCATCGTCATCGTCATCGTCATCGTCATCGTCATCATCATCATCATCATCATCATCATCATCATCATCATCATCATCATCATCATCCCACATTTATTATGATAATGGCCTGGTAAAGAATATTAGAATTTTTAAATTATATTTACTTATTTGTAAACATGTTTCCAGTAGTCGTGGTATAGAGATTGACGAGTTGTACCGAATTTATCGAGGTGAACTATATCTCTTTATTGTCGCAATTATAAGTCTGTGTTGAAATCATCAAATAATCTTTTAATGGTTGCATTGATGGAGGACACACTCTTCAAGGTTTTCTACCCAGCATCTACACAAGCATCATGATATTTTAGCATTACCTACACAAGGATCATCATATTTTAGCATTACAGAGTTTGCCAAAATAACCAGACTATGCCAAAATAATATCTTCTAACTATATTCTGAATATCATCGTTAGCTAAAACCCCTAATACAAGACCAATACAGCGCATACAAAGGTTTAAGGCAGTATTACATGCATAACGGTCCTCTGATACAAGTTGTCTATATGGTTAATGATCCTTAATGAATTTTAATCATGCAGGCGAAGCCAGAATTTCCGGGTGTTCCGTTTTATTTTCAAACATTTTACTACTCGACAAATATTTGTTAAGGTCTTGCGTTAAGAATAATGCAAACAAATCTAGAGACACAATAAAATGCATCTAGGGAGTGTACAAAATACAATTGATACTTAACTCATACACACGGCACGGGTCTCCGGGGATGGGACGATGGAAACATCGTGATAATTATTTAACTACAAATGTTCGCAAATGCTGTAATACATATTGTTACATTGGATCGTTCTTCGTCATATATGTCCTGGTTTCTGAAAGAGTTTACTTAAACAATATATGCGCCAGTCTATTGTTCCATTTGAATGACACCTAAGATAAAAATAACCAAAAATAGCAACACGCTCTTTGCTATGTGATCCTGTCTTGTTCCAATTAAATGAACGGTCAAATAGCAATACGTTTCATATTGTCAGAGGATGCTCACACACAAACAAATCGTTTATGCTAATTATACAATTATTTTGACATGCAATTTAACTGACTATACATTTCCCACGCTCGGCTATTATTAAACATTCTCAGAAGTGACATTTGCCTTCAGCCTTAACAAGGATATGGAAGGCTGAGAAACAGACACGTGGCTGCATGACTGTAATCAAAGATGGAAGAAAGCCGCGATTTATTCTGAGTTCTGTTTTAATTATTTAATTTAATGGTTCATTGCTTAAAGGGTTCTGAGATGATGATAATAACACTCGCACGCACTACACTATAAGTCAGCGGCCATTGTCAATGACTTCTAGAGTTCATGAAGCCAGTCAAACCGTGATTGGTTAGTAGTAGTCGATGATTTCGATCGTTACAATATGTAATGGCAGAAAATTCTACATAGTTTGTACGTTTTCTTTCTAAAAAGAAATGACTTCAGTTAAAAGGTAGTAAACATGACACATCACATTATTTTCTAGTTGACTAATTAGTAAAATACAATGTGTGTCATTATTAAGGTTTGTGTGGTTTTATTGACCTGGCACTCATGAGAATTCCGTTCTGTTCCACTTTTGTATATCTGTTTAAAGCTACTTTCCAAGATAGTACACTATGACAAGAATTACGTATGTCGATGAAATCTTTTCTCGTTATATTTTAAGTGGAATATTTCACTGGCCAAAAAGATGAAATGTTAATGAAATTGTTCGCAGCGATAACGTTTAGTATACATCATAATAATTAAGTACATTACTAAAACACCAATAACAATATTTAAATGTTTGCACTAATATACTCAATGGAAGCCATGAAATAAAGTTCCTTACAGGCGCATAAATAGAAGACCCTTGTGTTCATTTGCAAAGTGTCACATGAAAACGATTCTGTACAAATCGGTTATTAAGCGGAACGCACTAGCATCGCTGACCACTTTACAAATGACCGAGTGTCTTTTCTAATAAAGATGTTCAAAATAAATCTACGGAAACTCAAGATCTGATTAAACACGTTCAGCGTAATGCATCCATTGTATCAACTTATCTAGTACTTAATAACACAATTTCGTTCACACTACTAGAAAAGTTATTCCCACCTTTACGTTTAAAAATATGATATATAAGTTATTCAAGTCATTCAAGCAATTTGTATTTGCTAAATACAGCCCGTTGTATATGAAGTCCGGATGATTTATCTTTTGAAAGTATATATTTGAGTACGGATTTAGGGAGGTTGAAAGCATAACTGAAATATGTTTTCGTTTTTCAAAATCAGTGTAAGTGTTTAGGGTTTGCTCCAGTAAAAAAGACCATTATTAAATAAACATGTTCTTTTTGTCACCGTTTTACAATCCACACGTTATTTTACGCACACCCTCTCCTTAATCGACAATCGGATCAATTCTATCAGTATGTGATAGCATATTTTTGACACATTTGTTTAGTCTGGGATATGCTTATAATTCTTCTAAGTAAACGAATATCACCAGCACACTGTTGTCTTTATCTTCCTATACCTATACATAAACACTTGTAAGCAAATTTGCGTAACATAATTACACGGTTGATGACATTTACATTACATTTTTCAAGATATATTTCATTTGCAAAACAACTGCTTTATCAAGCATTGCAGTCTTATTAATATTTTTAATGTTTCTTGTCCTTTAATCCGTTTAGGTAGATTTAGGCAGTTTGGTTTACTTTAACAAATGACGTAGTCAAGTATATCTGCCGTTGGAGAATTAAAGCCACTTCTTCAGCCGTTAAAAGCTGATGAGGTGTTTCCTATAACCTTAACACTGTAAAAAAAAATGATTAGTCGTTTTAATTTGAGATTTGTTGGACACAGTTCTGATATATATCTTCTTTAATTAATTGTATGACGCAAATACAAATAAATATATACAAATATAACGGACAATCAAGTCTAAAATATTATTTACGATGATTAAAACTTGAGGCAGACAATGATCATCCAATTTTTCAGAAAAGCAAAAGATACCAACTGATACAAACCGATATAATTTTCAGTAAATGTACAATAATTGGAATATAAATTTTTGAAGAAACTCAATTTAACTGTAAATACAAATTTGGCATATATTGAATGAATGATATTGTTTTTGCGCAATTAATAAACAAAACCAAAATCAAACTTAGAACCAAAACTTAGAACCAACTATTTTGGAAACATCAGAATATCCTTATATTTATGACCTTCAAAGATGTTACCCTTTCTTAAAAAAAAATACCATAGACAAATTACTAAAGATTAGAGACATCTCAAATTTAAAATATAAATTGATAATATAAATGTTCTTTTTTCCCCGTAGTTACCACATACGTTCGAAGACAAACTCGTCACTTTTCAAAAACGTATGAACACCTGATGTATTGTCTTGAAACATTATGAATTGTATACATGTTATCTGGTCTCACATTTTTTTTAGTTAACGATACTGACTGGGTTTTAATGATTCGCATGACATTAAACTATAATCCATGCATTATTATTGTATACCATTCCGGATACCCATTTACTGACTTGAATTTCAGGTGCAACTGAGAGGAACCCTGGTTAACAAGCTACACGTTTGTTTATTTCTCATGATATAGCTTGTCAGAGTGGTATTCAACATTCAAGCCATGACGAATATATAATTGGTTCAAAAGTTGGTTAATACCCAACGTGTTCGTTTATTTCGCATGATATAATTTTTCAACGTGCTATTTAAAACTTTATATACGAACTGTATACAGTGGGTTCAAAAGTTCAGTAGAAAGACAATACTAAAACTTATTCAAAACATGATTCAGAGGCCGAACATGAAAGATTTTGCTTTCGTAGCAGAACATGTTGTGTGCGAAACATATAAATGCAAACATATTTCGTGGACATTATTGTATTTCTCAAACATGCACTGGTATTAAAGCCCTAATGACAAACTGGACAAATGTTATGTTTTATTTACAATTTATCCATAAAAAGAAACATGTACAAATTTATCATAGAATAGACTTTGGCAAAAGCTTGTACTTTACATTTTCATGTTTTGTGTTCAATATAAAAAGCCAAATTATAGGGACTTGTTCACAGTTTTTCAAAATGAGCATCTTTCTACTTTTTGCCACAGATTCAATAAATAAATGAACAATGTACATCCGTGTGCGAAAAAACACTATTTCCACAGACTTATACTTAAAATACACGTTCGTTTATGAAAAATCATCGTTAGAAATTGATTTAATTGTAAAGCCTCTAAGACGCGAAACGATCTAAAAAATATCGCTTTCTTGTGTTATCGTTATATTTTGTACCTATACGTGGATTGTTATACAAAGAATAAAATAACCGGCAACCAATGTGAAGACGGATGGTCAGGTCCGCACATGATGTAGTCGTAAAGACTCAACGACGACCCGAACATAAACTCTGAATTACACACATACACGCGTGAAGACGGATGGCTAAGTGGTGGCGGCGCTTGGCTTTAATTCCATGGGTCAGTGGTTCGAGCCCTGGTGTGGTTAACTTTGTTTTTCTCTTTTTTTCTTCTTTTTTTTAACTTGTATTCTTGTTTTATAGTGTAGCTCTTTGGTTCTGATGTTTATATTTATCAATTTAAAGCATTTAATGACAAACTTCAAAACATGCAAAAATCTGTGAGCAAGTCCCTGTAACTGTTACCAAGCTAGCTGGTTACCTGTATTTGAAGGGTATGTATGTTTTCTAAAACTTGTATCACGAAGGTAAGTAAACGATAAAACATAGAACTAAAGTGAAGCACACAAACCAGTTATCTTCATGAGTATTCTAATGATGAAACAACAGTGGTAAATATATATACACGAACGACATTATAGTAATGATAAGGTTTAAAATAATATTCATCCATAAAAGAGATTTGACATCTACGGTACCAAATTTCACCCATCAATCCATATATTCAGTCATCCTTTCTTCCAACCATATATTCATTCAATACAAGAAATACGTTTGATTAAATAAAAAATAATATTAGTACACAGAAAATTATAAAAAAGAAAACACACATCCGGTAATGAACCTCATGCCGGTAATGAAACACGCCTGTAATATATGTTTACCAGATCATGTCTTATAACTTATGTTACAACATGGCTCTAAATGTCACAAGACGGTGAAATGTCTGATAAAAAAACAACTGTTATAATGACATCATGATTGCTCAAAATATTCAGAACGACACTTTGAAACTCATTCACACTTGAAACAGAATATGATATACATTTCCGTGTCCGTATCTGAAGTCTGCAAAATCGTCCAAGAGTGCATACTTAATGACGTACTTAAGATATTGAACAGCGAATAATGGAACTCGTATTTCTGTGGAACGAAATTATTTTGAAGTTATGAGGCTTGGTGTAGACGGAGCTTGTATTAAATATAAAACCATACGATGGTTTCAAATCAATAGTTACATTTTCTCGTTTTTTGCCAGATGATATTGTCCGTTGTTTTGTATACATGTGCATAAGAAGTATTTTGCGGAAATTAAGTTTGCATGGTAAATTAAGAAAGAAGAGAAGAAGCAAATCAACAAAGAAGCCACTTCATTGCATCATTAAGTATATCCAGTTGATGACCAAATCAACTTAGCTGCATTGTATGTGTGGAAATGTATGCAACCCTACGATATAGGCTTTTCCACCAATCACATACATAGTAGCAGTTAATGTGTTAAGTCATCGAACCATTAATACACTAATATAACGGCAATACCTCTACATGTCAAACTATGTTACATTGCTTAAGCCGCCAAACAGGTGCTCGAAGAATAAAGCGTTGTGATTTAATTATTCACAAGTAAACGTAGCATATTGTTACGTCGAACATAAATCTATAGAGACGTATTATTCTATGAAGACAACTAATTCCTCATAATTCTTATTTATTCGAATGTTTTTTTCTTGATATTGGCTCTGAAACAGTTAATTATCTTACCAAAGTATGTAAAATTACAATGGCAAGAACTTATAACTCTACCAGCTGACGTTTATTGACAATAAAAGCTAAGATCGCCATAGATATAGCAAGCATTTGTTCAGAACTCGAGCACCATTCATTTAAGTTGTTAGTCGTACGCCAAAACAACTTACATTATTTGTCATCATAATCAACATGGGATATATCCTCGCCTCTCAAGGGGCAAAACAAACACTGATTTTAATGAATTTATTCGGAGACAAATTGATATATTGATCTCTTTTCGTTTTTATGTGTCGGTATTCTTTTAACACATAAACTAATAGTTCCGTGCTGTCGCTATTGACACTGAACTGATCGTTATTTCAAATTATTTTAGTTCCTTAACAAACACTTAATCTGCCTGTACAATTTGAATGCCAGGCCTTAAACAAACCATTCTCTGGAGTAACACATTCGCCTAAAATATTTCCATGACCTAATGTTAGGCAGGCTATTTAAAGATATCTTATAATTGTACATATATTTACAATTTAGGATTCCGTCATGCTGATAATAACACTATCACAAACTTAATTATTATTTAAAGCTAGCATTTGATATTAGTCTAAGGTATGATAGAATTGCTCGAAGCCACAGTGTCATACGAATATAACATATGCAGCAATAATATGCGTTTACAAACTAATAATTTTGTCATTATTCGCAAGGCATTTGTACTCAAAATTATGCCCAAATCGTCTTTAATTGTCCTAAAGTTAATAATGAAGAGAGTTTGTAATATTCACACTGTAAAGAGACAGACGGACACACGGACGGATATGTATAGTAACACATTTCGTTTCCAAAACTTTGTGAACGATTTACTTTAATAAAAAGAAATATTTTACTTTATAATATTTCTAGAATATTTAATTTACATTACTTTATTCTTTGTTTTATAAGCTCCTGCGTAGACAGGTTAGATAAACACATCTGTTTATAAATAAGAAGTTTAATTGCTATGTGGACGTTTAATACACTGCTCACAATCAGTATGACATTTTATAGACTGCGAAACGACAATTGCTTGCTTCAGCGATATGTTTATTTGTGTGGTCTCTGATGCGAAAACGAACGAATATAATACACATAAGTATAGGGCTAAAG
Source organism: Dreissena rostriformis (assembly GCA_007657795.1). Classification (NCBI taxonomy): domain Eukaryota; kingdom Metazoa; phylum Mollusca; class Bivalvia; order Myida; family Dreissenidae; genus Dreissena; species Dreissena rostriformis. The sequence goes on along the minus strand of VMBQ01002016.1, from coordinate 138,221 downwards.
GCTCGGTGGTTTATAACTACTACAGAGCTGAAACATGAAAAACATACGCTAGTAAGATGTAACTATATAATATATCTATTATCATTATTGTATACTGCTTTAAAAAAAAAAACAAGTTAATACATGAATATATATTGGTATCAAAGCAAACAGCCAGTTCTTATTAAATGTCTTGCATCTAGATACAGATATGTATATTTATATCTAGACTAAAATATGTTATTTGAAGCAATTTGAAACACGTTTAAAATCTTCTTACACATTTTATGCCACAGAAGAAATAACTTACCCGTAGTATTTCAGTGTATGTAGGAAAGATGACAAAACAACTTTGTTTTTAGTTTAATTTAAATTAACCAAAAACGCATATTGACGAGTTTACCAAATTTAGGGAGTAACTTGTTTGACTTCGGACATAACTGACACAAATCAACACCAGTCAGATAATAACCCACGCTGACTATCATATTAACGTTAAAGTAATACATTACTGTATTGTATGACCTCTATATTTATTTGTCATGTGCGATAACTGATAAAAATCAACACCAGTCTGATAATAACTCATGCATACTAGCATATTAAACGATATTGTACGACATTAATGTCTTTTATGTATGCAAATATGCATGTTTAGTCGGAAAACATTTGAAAGATATTATGGTAAACAGGGTAAATTAACATCTTCCGGTGTATGTAACTTAATAACTCATCACAATATGATAAAACGAAATGTCTTAAATAAATACTGACATTTAAGCGAATATTAAACCTGTCAATTGCCGATGAGTCCGTTCACATAGGAACATTTGATATTTCGGACTTTAAGCTCAAGAGAGGCAATCGGTTAATCCTATTTTACTAGATTGTTACGTCGTTCTTTTACCATTAATACGACGATCGAAAACATATGGAAGCGCTCGTTTTACTTTACCATCTCCGCCATACTTCGTGTATTGAAACCACTGTAGAAGTGTTAAATTACTTATTATCGATCATAACATAAGCTATGTCACCGTGACTCACATTCTTTTGTGTTAAACATGATTACGGGATAACTATGATAACATGATTTCTATGGGATATTTTTTGTTTCTATATTTTTTATTTTTTTATTCTTCTTAATGAACAATATTGGCAGTTTAATTGTGTCATTTTTATCGCGTTTTAGCTCTAAGGCGACATGATTTACTTGTTCGTATTGCCAATTTTAACATGTTCACTTAAGGTTATACATATATAAATTTGCCGATCAAATCTACAGTATTTTATTATTCGAAATGGTCACTTTGGCGTACTGTGATTATTCTTAAGATGTCTAAATAGCAATCAGGAGGTCCTAGTATCAATCCCTACTCTGAAAACAAGTAATGGTATACCCATGAAACAAATATTGAAAGTGTCTCGATATGCCTAAGGCTTGCGACTCAATACATTAATATATGAACACGTATATATCATAAGCGAATGTATATCCGGATATCGTTCACCAATCGATCGTCTTGCTTTAACGGCGAAGAAACGCCGGTGACGCGACCGTGGAAAACGGTTTCTTACTACAAATGTGGACACATTAGTTTATAAGTCTGCATAAATAAGATGATGTGGTATACAAAGCGTGTTACTTAAATAATATACTAGTATGTCTCTAATGGCTTGTTTTCCAATGACTATTAAGAAAATGATGACCCAAAATAGAAATGAGTTTCGCTTCCTCGATGTTTCACGTTTGATACGTTCACAGATAATATTCGTTTATGCTAATTATGAAATTAACTTAACATACACTTTAACTGACCATACATTTTCCGCGCCATGTTATTATCGTGCCATTCTCAAGAGAGGCACATTCGCTCCAGGCCTTGTAATGTTAATCTTCGACTGTTATAATGAAATGCAAAGATGGAACGCATCCGCGAGCTATTCTGGGATCTTCTATAATTATATTCTTAAATGATTTATTGCTAATTAGGTGCGGATATGGTGATAATTACATTCTCGCTTACTGAATTATAAGGTCAGAGACCAGTGCCCACACGACCTCTACAGTTACCAGACAAGGCAATACTTGTTTGTTTTGCGGTAGTATATCTGTATTACAGTTCGCTCGGGGTATGAAAATAAACTATTACATTACGGTTTCGTTTATTACACACAATACTTAAAGTAGCTGATATGTGCTTGACATGATACATAACATTATTTTAAATTTGACCGATTCTAAATTGACGAGTTTAACTAACTGCAGAAGTTTTGTTTTTCATCAGCTTGAACCAAATCTTCCCACGACCGCTTCGTGTATATTCAACATGTGCTATAACTGATAACAATCAGCAGCAGCTATTAACTGAGATATACTAGGATTTAAAAAGGTATAATGCGACATGTATGCATATTTTTAATGTATATTTGCATTTGAATTCTTAAAGCAACATATTAAGGTAAACAGTTTAAATACACATGGTTGTCATCCACGAAGAAGAAGATTATAAACCAGGTAACGGTAGGTTTTCTAAATTAAAGCGTTGCTCTCAGTGACAAAGCATTTTAAACAAGGCGTAGTTTATATAAATTTAATATAAGGGTAACCGATGCAATTGTTTTCAAAAAGATCTTATTGGCAACGAGATAATAAATCACTATCTTATGAAGTGCCTACACTTCAAGGGGTGCTATTATTAATACCCGCCCTGCGATATTTCGTTTCCAACTAATAATACAGTTTGAGTTTCTATTGTCATGACCTTCTCTTTGATATGTAGTGATCACCGACTGAAACTGCTAAAAAGTGTGGGTAAGCAGACGATTTGCATAATCAAACGTTTCGTTTATCACGATCAAATCAGCTAAAACTTCTGCACATCGATTTGACTGGTTACGATTAGAGCTCTATCTTAAATCTGCCGCTATGTATGATTGTAACTCTTTATCATTTATTTCATTTCACCTGTTTGCCTGAAAACCATTTATATAACAGTTCAATAAAGAAGAACAAAAAAAAACTTCTTCCAGATTCGGCATGTTTCATGTGTTAATCCGTATCAATCGTTAACCCGTATGGTGCGAAAACGAATGTGAAGAGTTAGGATAAGGCCAAGACATACTAGAAATTAACAATTATATCAATTTAAAACTGATAACATAATGGGAAAAACAGGAATCAACTTAAAATATATTAATTAACTAGTTGTATCCCTTTAAAAAATGTATTTAGCTGCGTAGGCAAGATCATGAACATCGATTCAACAGGTCAATAAATAAAACAATACGCATGTATATGCAAACTATTTACCCCCGGTAAACAATGAATTTTACCTTCTCTTCAAAACTATATAATCAATTCGAACAGTATTTGATTGCCTATTTTTCATTATCTACTTTCGCGAATATGCACATTTTCAGACATCATTTTATTGCATTTATCATAGGTTTCAGTATTGTCGTTAATATTTTATTTTATTTTATTTTATCTTTGTTAAACTGTACAATAACACTTTTTAGAAAATGTGCGTTACACCATCATACTGTCGATGACAATCACCTCAAAGTGTGCTCAGATCAAGAGACCGTTCAGTTGCAAAACTGTATTGCCCTTAGCATTGGCGCGTTTAATTACCCTGTTTCTTTTACCGACGCAGACATAATTGAAATGATTTGCATGACAATAAACGATAATTTGCTCATTTTATCGTAAATCAGTCTGGCTACCCAATTGCTGACTTGATTTGCAGCTGCCAATGATATGTACCCTTGTCAACACATTAGGTGTATGATTATTTCTCATAGAATAGCTGGTCTGAGCGCTATTTAAAAACAATTATATGAAAGACATACCATTGATTCAAAAGTTGAGTAGTACCACACTTATACTAAACACAATATTAAAATCAGAGGCCCAGCGTCAAAATAAATATATTTTGTCACAGAACATGGCGTATTTGTAGTATGTTAATATATTGTTTTCCCCTAAACACGCAATACTATTTAACATCAATGCCCTACTTAACACTATATATGAATATGAATATATATCAAACAAATATTTGTTTGTTTTAATTTCAAATTTCTGTTATTTATAAAAAAATACGTCTAAACAGCGTCTTCTAAAAGTCCATTTTATGTCATTAATATGAATTAGCCATGACAGCTTCTAACGAGGAAGCTGGGTATCCGTTTATTTAGGAACAGAACAGAACAGACAGTTTATTAAGACTTATACGAATGTATATTTAAGGATTACTTGTTTGTCTAACGAGGGTACGTAAACGAACGCCATAGCAACGAAGTTAAACGCAATAACCAGTTATGATCCTGAGTGTTAAAATGATGTTACAGGATTTAAGTTGTTTGTGTGTCTTACATGATACACAAAACAGTGAAGATACCATTTAAACTTATATCCATCAATGAAAGGATTGAATTCTATACTATCATATTTCGTCCATTCATTCATCTATCCATCAATATATCCGATAATAAACGTATGCAATACAAATATTTGAAATAATATATAAATAAGTTATGTTATAACAATTAGGAATAAAGGTAGATAACCTTACAAAGATTTTAAATTACATACATCTGAAAGTAAACCGCATTTAATCATAAAACTAAAATTACCGACGCATAGTTAAACGAAAGTTATATTCAAACACTGCTTTAATATTCATTTACACTTTCCCACGCCCCGATGCAAACTTTGTGTCACGCTTGACCTAACGCTTACAACAACTTCGCCATTCTTTACTTATTTATCACGCAATATATTGCAACTGTTTATACACATACTTACAAATGTTAATTTGCATTGTTACCACTACTGAGGATCGATGAATGCGACTTGGAGAACAAAATTGCTTTAGTTGTATTACTTCTATGGAGCAAATTGCGCTGAGATGTTTGTTTATTTCAATGCAAATGCGTGCACAGTGCAACACTTACTTCTTGCACGTTTATTGATTTAAGCAATACATTTATATAATGCGCTTACAAACTCGACGATATTACTCAACATTTGCCTCATCACCATACTATTGTTTCTTTTCTCAAGTGCCAGTAGTGCATATGTTTATATAGAATAAGTAAAAAGCATGTATTCAAATTATATCTAACATACATGTTCTCAATAAAAAAAGGTACACACAACCAAGTATCATGAATGGTTATCATGGCATGAAAATAATTACTGAGCTGAAAATGTTTTTACCTGACTTACCCAGTTGAAATTTTACTTTTTTCCATAAATAACGTTTATCATTTTTTTAAATACGACATTCATGAATTAATGTTCGTGGGGAGAGATCATCTAAAATCAGTATTTTATCACATTCATTTGACTCATAGTTAAAAAGTCTCCCTGTTTTCGATAATATGTATTTACAAATTTTGAGAAGCTAGTTGATGGGACAGTGAAGAAAATGTGAGGGTATAAAGTAAGAATTTAAGCACAACTGTTATAGACGGAAGATGATGACTCATTTAAAATTTTACAGTTTTTGTTATCATATATAATATGATTGATATATTTAGCGTTTTATTTAAATAATATTATAATATGTAAACATGGCCTCTAAGGGTTCCAACTACTATAACCATTACTCGCAAGTTTATGAAGGTCCAAAGTAGCACACGTTTCATTTTCTCAGAATTTCTTATTTGGTAGAAGCACCGATAATTATCGCTATTGCTTATTATACAGTCAACTTAACATTCAAATAAACTGGCAATTTATTTTCCACACCAGGTCATTACCAAACAATTCTTAAGAGTGGTACACAAGCATTACCACTGCAACCTTTGACGCATGATCGTATAGTAATATGCAAAGATGGAATGAAACCGCGAGTTATTCTGAGCTCTGTTATAATTATACTCTAAAATGGTTAATTGCTCATAGTATTTAGATGGGTAGTAATAACACTCACACGATATAAATTATAAAGTTAGCTACCACTGTTCACGTCTACTACAGTTCCCAAACAAGGAAGGTAATGCGTGTTTTGTAGTAGTATCAATTTGTTTGTTAACATGTGTTATAGATGTAAGTTGTGAATATTTTACAGTAATAACAGAAATAACTTGTGGCCGTTAATAGGAAGTAAACTTGACACATGCCATGTTTTAAGCTGATTGAAGTTAAAAAACACCCGGAAAAAAACACATTCAGAAGAAAGTTTAATTTAAAGTTTTAATCAAACTTTTTCACGACTGCTTAAGGTATTCAGCATTCCGCAATAGATATTCATTTGTATACAATATGTAAATTTGATAAAGATAGTTATCATGCTATATTTATGATCATTATTCATGCATTGCGAATTTTGTATTCTTAAAGCTCCAAGCTAAGGTAAAACGGTTTAAATTAATATCGTTATAATTTATTGAACATCTAATTACAACGCTAAAGGTTATCCTTCGGTTTAACAATGTAATGCTCTCCTTTTTGTCACAAGGTCTTAAAATACAAAGTCTGTTTTTGTTTGCTGATTTCAATATAAAAACGTGGTACTTTTTTGTTTTATCAGATGACCTTCTTTAAAGGATAATAAATCCCTTACGCGTAAACTGTAACTGTAATTAAGGTTTGCCGTTATGAAGACCCGTCCCATGATATTCTGTTTCCTTCTAATGATAGCTTAGGCTGAATGTGATAACCATCTTTAATTGATTGATTCCAGGGTTTGGGTCGCAAGACAATTTGCATAATCAAACGTTTCAATCATCACAATCAAGATCAAGTCACGATATTCCAGAAAATAAAAAGTTATATGCGTTTCAAAAGTCATAATAAAAAGTTAAAATCAATACAAAACAAACTTCAACTAAGTTATATTTTACTTGTTATATATAGTTATATAGATATAGTATAACTGCGTTACTTACTAGAAAGGATGGCTTCTAGCAGTCCTTATACACAATGTTTGTTCGTGGAAGCTGCTAGCATGCGGATTCTCATCATTTACATTGTTTCACCAGGCCAAAAATATAATTACTACATTTTTCCAAGACAATCAAGTCTGATATACAGTTTTATTATAACAACATGATCACAAATCAAACAATCAAGTTTGTATAATCAAAGAAATACATACGCATTAACAAGACATGAAATATCCACGGGCAAGTGCAAATTCAAGAATAAAACATTAAATTATCTTTTTTTTAGAGACGTCAAGATATATGTGAAATTGTTTTATCTTCTTCACTTGCATGTGCAAACGCACCATCGCTCTACTACAAATGAACACACATGTGTTGAACATATTGTCCCTCTCTTGTTTCTCTTCGGTGTTAATATGATTGCAATATTGAAGCATCGTGAGTATTATTCCTTATTATTGCAAATTTATTCAGAAGTTCATTGTTTTCATTTCTGCACTTTCTTAACGGACTCTCTGAAAATGAACTTCTTCTTAAACAAATATTTATAATATAAAGAAGTGAAAGAAGTAAGACCTTGTGCTCTATTTCAAACGGAGTGTCATGATTAGTCGAATCAGTATAAATGAAAACATCTGGAGTTGAACTGAACACAATTGCTACGCATTTGTGACAACTTTACAAATTAATTAATGACCGCGTGTCACAGCCACGAATACCATTAAAAGTAGACATAGAGAACCGCTTGTTCTAATTAAAACAAAATGTTACAAATCCAACCAAGATGATGTTTTCAATGGAGAATTAAAGATTTGATAACGAATATTTATTCGTTAATTGTTTTGTGTATATACGATAAAATACAAACCAATGTATCAGACTTGACAAACATATTCAACATATTATTTACGATAATCTATTGTTGGTGTCAGAATTAAACGTGCGGATAAGAAAACACAAAACCAACTATGACGTCTCAATAATTGTACCTGAGTATTACTTATAAGATTATGAGATGATTGAATGATTTCATACAACTAAACTTTTGGAGAATTACGGGAAACTGTTCTTTCAAGTTGACATTCATAGCTTTGTTTTGTTTTGATAATTCATCTTTCTATGTAGAAGAATCGACAAAACATAGAAACCGTACAAGTAAAGTAAACAACATGTTTATGCGGACTTTTTACTGGGTAGTTACCGCATACTTCAGCAGTCAAACTAGATCAAACTTTTGACGTAAAGAAACGTGCAATTCATCTTATTCTTTAAATGGTATGTATTAAAACATGTTCTATATGGTCTGAAATGTCATCATTGAAATGATTTGCAAGACAATAAACTATAATCAAATTACTATTGTCGTATACCAAACAACGTTACACTGAAGTTAAGCAAACCACTCAGTAATGTTCGTGGATGTAAAAATGATAAAACAAAGTTTAAGTTGTTGGAATGTCTGGTGCGAATGTCAGTACACTGAAGATACCATTTTAACTTACATCCCTCCATAAAAGATTTGACTGCTTTAATATAAAATACAATCCATCCATCCATCCATCCATCTATAAATCAATCCATCCATCAATCCATCTATCAAACCATCCATCCCTCCAGCAATCCATCCATCCATCGATCCATCATCCATCCATCCATCCATCAATCCAACCATCCATCTATCTATCCATTTATCCTTGCGTGAATCCATTCATCCATCAATCCATTTATTCATCCATCCGTCAATCCATCCATCTAAATTATGGTGTGCACAGTATATTCACCGATTGTTCAAATATAATTATAAATAAGTATAAAATCTAACAAGTTGATTACGTTACACACATCCGGTTGCAAACCGCTTTTCAACATCGAACTTATAATTCATTTAGAAAAGTTAAATACAAAATCTGTCCATACACTCTTTTAAAGTTCATTTTATATTTTCCCACGCTCCGAAGCCAACTTTGTGTCATGATTTAACAAACGCTTACCACAACTTTGTCATTCTTTTTTAATTTATCACGCAATATGTTTTAACTGTTCATACACTTACTTGTAAATGTTCATCTGACAGATAGCCCCTGAGGACGATGGATGCGATTTGGATGACAAGATTGCTTCCGTGTTATGACATCTATAGATCTAATGGGGATGAGAAAACATACACTCAAATGTTAAAAGAAATACACAGGCACTATCGATTAGCTGTAGCAAATTTCAAAATCAGGGGAACATGCTATTAAAGCTTTTAAGATCAATACATATGGTAATTTTAGAGAAAGCATATTGATATAAGCATACCATGAAATAAATAAGAGATACATTGAGTTCATAAACAATGAAAAAAAGGGATAACAACAGTTTTATAACTTTTGAAAATTGAAGGAAATATCTTCTAAATAATGAAACCCATGTATGTCGATAATTGAGCTGAGATAAGAAAGCAAAAAAAAAAAATCAGTAAAGCTACACACTGGTAATTTACAAAGTCACGAAACCAAAGATAACTTTATTTAATTTAAACGCCGGTGTCAGCCCAACCATGTTACATTGCTTAACCTCGGATATATGTGCTTTAAAAACATCAAGTGCTATGTTTTGATAATTGACAATTAAACGCAGCACATTTCTACGTCGAATGTAAATCTATAGAGATGTAAATGAAATTAAGACGAGAAGAACGTCTTACTCCTGAAATGGACGTTCAGCGCCATATAGTTCAGAACTAAAGAACCGCTTTGTTAATGAATCAGACGGTTGCAAAAAAAGAGCTTCAGTATCACAAAAGGCATTGCCAGCTGATTTGTCTTGAACAACTTTCCATTCTGCCAGTCTTTTCACAAATTATAAAAAAAAAACGTTCGTTTTATTTATTCCGTATTTGTATTTTAATTAAGTTGCCACTGTTTCGGACAGAAATATTGTACCATCGGAACATTCACATATTGTTTTAAAGCGAAGTATATTTCGGCAATCGTTCCCCAAATGCTCGTCTTGATAGAAACGGCGAAGAAACGAAAGGCTTGTATTGCAATTACTATTAAGTAAATGCCCCAAACAGACAAGAAATTCGCTATCTCAATATTTAACTCTTAATCCTCTTAAAAGATAACGCTACTTATGCAAATTAACTTATCATGAACTTAACCTGACCGTCCTTTTTCCACGCCATGTTATTACCATACAATTCTCATGAGGGCCACATTCGCTCAAGGCTTAACAATGGCAATCTGCGACGCATGACCGTAATAATTAAAAGTAAAGATGGAACGCATCCGTGGGCTATTCTGAGATCTGTTATAATTATATTCCGAAATGGTCTATTGCTAATGAGTTGCAGTGATGGTGAGAATATCACTCTCGCGCACTGAATTATAAGGTCATCGGCCAGTGTCCACCAGACCTCTTCAGTTACCAGACAAGACACGCCATTTTTGTTCAGCTGTAGTAGTTGCGTATTACAGTTTGCTAGTCGGGAGTGAAATTAAAATATTATATTACGGTTTCGGTTATTACACAAATTATTTAAAGTAGCTAATAGGTAATTCGCATGATACAAAATATTATTTTAAAGTTGACCGATTCTAAATTGACGAGTGTAACTTAGAGAAGTAAGCTTTTTTTATTCAGCTTGAACCAAATCTTCTCACGAACGCTTCATATTAATGTGCTATAACTGATAACAATCAGCAGAAGATATTTACTGACATACCAACTGATTTTAAACGATAATTCTTAAATCTACATACTAAGGTTTACTTATGTAAACAGTATAAATTAACATGGTTGTAATGCATTTAGCTGTCCATTATCATTATAGTAACGTTGAGTTTTCTAAATGTTTAAGTGACAATAAATTTTAAACAAAGCGTGTTGTTTCAATTCAATATAAACGTTATCCATGTTTCTTTGTCAACTAAATGTTCTTGTCAAAGAGAAAATAAATCACTTTCTTTAGAAATGCTTACATTTCTAGGAGCGGTATCATGAAGACAGGCCGTGCGATATTTCGTTTCAAACTAATAATACAGTATGAGTTTCTATTGTCATGACCTTCCCTTTGATATATAGTGATCACCGACTTAAACTGCTGGAAATGTCTGGGTATTAAGACGATTTGCATAATCAAACGTTTAATTGATCAAGATCAAAATAAGGCCAAAGGCATGGATTTGACTGGTTCGGGTCAGAGCTCTATCTTATATCTGCCGCCGCATGATTATGGGCAATTCAAATAGTATTGTTACTATGAATGAATTAAATTCATAATCGTTTATTTTCGTTCACTTTTTTACCTGTAAACCATATAATATATATATAACATTTCAATAAAGAAGAACATAAAATTGAACATTAAAAAAAACGTGTGAATCCGTGTAATCGTTAACCTGAATGCGAAGGTAACCTCTGCAAAAGGTTTGGATAAGATCCTGATATACTAGAACATATAGAATTATAATTTCAAAATTGATAACTTAAAGGGAAAAAATGAAACACATTAAAAAAAAGTAATATTTTTTTTTTTTAATTGTATTTAGCCGCATAGGCGAGATTTTCATGCGGACAGAAGGCGTCAAGCATGTGGCCGTGTGCCAAATGCGATGACATTCATAAAAGAGTCTGATACACATTTATTTTTTTTTAATTATGTGGAATCTCGTATTTAAACTTGATTCGACAAGTCAATAACATAAAACAATACGTACGATAATTTAACGAATTAATGAAATAATTTGTTAATAAAACCTTAAAAGCTAACTTTTAATTGTTATTAGAAAAAAAACAGCAACAGAGCATATGGCCATGAACAAGTATCCATACAAGACGAATTTGCCAGAACTAAACTGATAATGTAGATGTCATAAAATGCGTGTTATTTCCAGATAAGAAAATATCTGGAGAAATACAGGAATTTATTAAAAAGGTTTAACTTTTTTTTCATTGCGTTTCACCCAGGCACGATTTGTATAAATGATGAACATAACATATTTCGCAAGAATCAAGTGTAGAGGATTCCGTATAAATGAGATTGTCTTATATTGAACGAAGCACGAAGGGCATCGATGGCCACTCTATAAAGTAATGAACGCGTGTCACTTAAAAGAAAACCATTCAAAGAAGACCTAAAGAAAATCTTTTTTTTTATTGAACATGTTTAACGTACTGCAAGCATTGCAACTCAAATTATATTTCTCTCCTGATGGTGCAGTTGAAGTTTTTATTTTATTGGATTTGATTTCATAATCTCGAAAAAATACACTTTATTCTTTCAAAAGTTTATCTTTCTAAGTATTACATTCGATTACGTGTGATGTACAGGTTGAAAACATGTCCATTTTTTTCATCAAATCATAAGGACTAAATGTGTGTCAATGTTTGGAGTTTGTTGATAAAAGGAAAACTCATGTTTACTAAATATGCACAAAAATTGCCTCAGAATTTCAATAAATTGAAACCTCTCCTAAACACTTTGACATCAAATAGAACAGTATTTGATTGTCTATTGTATGACCTACTTTCGACGAATATACACATTTTAAGACATGATTTACCTCCATTTATAATCGTTTTACTAAATACATTATTTTACTCTATTTTATCTAACATTACAATAACACCTGTTAGCAAATGTGCGTAACATTCACATCAAACTGTGCACCCATTATAATTTTTATGCACCGTTCATTTACAAAACTGTATTGCCTTTACAATTGACGTTTGTTTAATTACCCTGTTTCTTGCAATGCTGCTGATATCGTTGAAATTATATGCATGACCACAAACCATTATCCACTTATAATGATTGTGAACGAGTCTGCCTATCCAATTACTGACTTGAGTTTCAGCTGCAAATGATATGTACCCTGGTTAACACCATAGTTGTATGTTTATTTCTCATAAATAAATGGTCAGAGTGCTATTTAATACCCATAATATGCAACACATACCATTGATTCAAAAGTTCAGTAGTAAGATAATTATACTGAGACCAGAAACCCAGCATCAAAATAGATATATTTTGTGACAGAACATGGCGTTTGTGTTGCATGTTAATATAAACAATTTCAATAACAATTTCCCACAAAACACTCAATACTTTTTAAGCATCAACGATCCACCTTTCCATTTTAATGAATATCTATCAAACAAATAAGTGTTTGTTTTTATTTCAAACTTAAAACCGTTAAAACATGTCTGTTTTATTATAAAATAATTCGTCTAAAAAGCGTCTTCTTTTAGTTCATTTTATGTCATAAATCTGAATTAGCCATGACAGCTTCTAACGAGGAAGCTGGGTATCCGTATATTTATGAACAGAACAGAACAGACAGTTTATTAAGACTTATACGAATGTATATTAAGGGTACACTTGTTCGTCTAACGATGGTACGTAAACAAACGACATAGCAACGAAGTTTAATTAGCGAACTAACCAAATGATGAAACAGGATCTAAGTTGTTTGTGTGTCTTATATGATAAACAAAACAGTGAAGATACCATTTTAACTTATATCCATCAATGAAAGGATTTGAATGCAATAATATCACATTTCGTCCATCCATTCATCCATCCATCTATATATCCATCAATATATCCAATACCGAACTATTGCAATACAAATATATGAAATAATAAATAAACAAGTTATGTTATAACAATTAGGAATAAAGGAAGATAACGTTACCAGTATTTTAAATTACACACATCTAAAAGTAACCTGCATGTAATCATAAAGCCAAAATAACCTGCGCATAGTTAAACGCAAGTTATATTTAAACACTGCTTTAATATTCATTTACACTTTCCCACGCCCCGTTGCAAACTTTGTGTCACGCTTTAGCTAACGCTTACAACAACTTCGCCATTTTTTACTTATTTATCACGCAATATATTGCAACTGTTAATACACATACTTTCAAATGTTAACTTGCCTTGTTACCGCTACTAAGGAACGATGAATGCGACTTCGATCACAAAATTGCTTTAGTTTTATTACTTCTATGGAGCAAATTGCGCTGAGATGTTTTTTTTTTATTTCAATGCAAATGCGTGCACAGTGCAACACTTACTTGTTGCACGTTTATCGATTTAAGCAATACATTTAAATAATGCGCTAACAAACTCGACGATATTACTCAACGGTTGCCTCATCGCCATACTATTGTTTATTTTGTCAAGTGCAAGTAGATTGCATATTTTTATATAGAAGAAGTAAAAAGTCTGTATTCAAATTATATCTAAAATACATGTTCTCAAAAATAAAGGTACAACAAAACAAGTATCAACAACGGTGATCATGACATACAAATAATTACTGAGCTGAAAATGTTTTTAACCAGACTTACCCAGTTGAAATGTAACTTTTTGCCTCAAATAACGTCTATAATTATTTTAAATACACCATTCATGAATTAATATTCTAGGGAAGAGATCATCTAAAATCAGTATTGTATCAAATTCATTTGACACATAGTTAAAAAGTCTCCCTGTTTTTGATAATATGTATCCATCAATTTTACTATTTGATGGAACAGTGAAGAAAATGTAAGGGTATAAAGTAATAATTTAAATACAAATGTTATAGACAGTAGATAATAAGTCATTTAAAATATTACATTTTTGTATCATATATGATATATATATACTTAGCATTTTACTTAAATAATATTTAAACGTGTCTCGTAAGGGTTCCAACTACTATAACCATTACTCGCAAGTTTATTTAGGTCCTAAGTAGCAAACGGTTCGTTTTGCTCCGAGTTTCTATATTGGTAGAAGCACCGATATTAATCGTTATTGCTAATTATACAATCAACGAATCATTCAATTAAAATGGCCACGTATTGTTTACGTATTGTCCACCCCAGGCCATTTACACTTCATTATCAAGAGTGCTACACAAGCTTACCACCTCAAACTCCGATGTATGACGTGTTATAAGATGCCAAAATGGAATGAAGCCGCAAGTTTTGTTTTTGATTTTGTTATAATCATATATTCTTAAATGGTTGATTGATCATAGTATTAAGATGGGTAGTAATAACACTCAGGCCAAAAAAAAATAGGTCCGTTTCCGGTCTCCTTGGAAAAAAAACGGGGTCGGTAGGTAGGGATTTTTTTTTTTTTTGTCTTTCGGGTACTAGAATGGAGAAATGAACCGAAATAAACGAAAATGAACATTTTTTTTTTTTGGCGACCCCAATAAAAAGTTGAGGGTCGGCGCCGATTCTGGAGACACGGTCGGGCGACCGGAAACGGACCTATTTTTTTTTTTGGCCTCACACGATATAAATTATAAAGTCAGCTACAACTGTTCACGTCTACTACGGTTCCCAAACAAGGAAGGCATTGCGTGTTGTGTAGTAGTATCAGTTAGTTTGTTAACATGTGTTATATATGTTAGTTGTAAATATTTTATTACGTTTCAGTAATGACAGAAATAACTTGTGATCGAGAATAGGCAGTAAACTTGACTCGTGCCATGTTTTAAGTTGATTGACAATTAAAAAACGAAAATAAACGAGTTAAACACATTCAGAAGAAAGTTTTATTTAAAGTTTTAATCATTCTAATTTCCAAGACTGATTAATGTATTCGTTATTCAAACATTTCACATTAAATATTAAGTTAAATACAATATGACAATATAATAAAGATCGTTATAATGCTACATTTATGCATATTATTCATGCATTACATATTTTTGATTCTTAAAGCTCCACGCTAAGGTAAAACGGTTTAAATGAATATCGTTATAATTTATTCTCCTCTTCGTCACAAGGTCTTCAAAACAAAGTCTGTTTTTGTTTGCTGACTTCAATATAAAAAGGTGGTACTATTTTATTTTTTATTTTACCAGATGGCCTTCTTTACAGAATAATACATGCCTTACGCGTAAACTGTAACTGTAATTAAGGTTTTCTATTATTAAGACCCGTCCCATGATATTCTGTTTCCTTCTAATGATAGCGTAGGCTGAATGTGATCACCATCTTTAATTGGTCGCTTCAGGGGTTTGAGTCGAAAGACAATTGCATAATCAAACTTTTCAATTCTCACAATCAAGATCAAGTCACGATATACCAGAAAATAAAAAGTTATATTCGTTTCAAAAGTCATTATAAAAAGTTAAAATCAATAAAAAAAACTTCAGCTAAGTTATATTTTACTTGTTATATATAGTGATATAGATATAGTATAATGGCGTGACTTACTAGAAAATATGGCTTTTAGCAGTCCTTATACAAAATGTATGTATAAGGTCGCCGTGGCCTTGTGGATATGGTGTCCGCCTAGCGATCAGGAGGTCACGGGTTCGATCCCCACAGTGGGGGCGTTCTTTCGATCTCACTCAAAGACACCAAGTACTGGTTCTAGTCCCAGGACACGGACTTGAGAGCGTTTCAAATAAGCCTTAGGCTTTCGATGCAATCGAGCTTAAAATAAAGAGGTTTAAACTAAATGTATGTACGTAGAAGCTGCATCATGCGGATTCTCATCATGAACATTGTTTCACCAAGCCAAAAATAGAATTGCTACAATTATCCCAGATAATCAAGTCGGATATACAGTTTTATTATAACAACATGATCAAAAATCAAACAATCAAGTTTTTTATATCAAAGAAATACACACGCATTAACAAGAGATGCAATATCCATGGGCAAGTGCAAATTCAAGAACAAAAAAATGAGTTATCTTTTTATTTAGAGACGTCAAGATATATGCAATTTTGTTTTATATTCTTCACTTGCATGTGCAGACGCACCATCGCTCTAAACCAAATGGACAAACATGTGTTGAACATATTGTCCCTCTCTTCGGTGTTAATATGATTGCGATATTCAAGCATCACGAGTTTTATTCCTTATTCTTGCAAATTTATTCAGAAGTCCATTGTTTTAATTTCTGTTCTTTCTTAATGGAATCTCTGCAAATGAACTTCATCTTAAACAAATATTCATAAGAACTTGTGCACTTTTGCAAACGGAGTTTCGTGATTAGTCGAATCCGTATAAATGCAAACATCTGAAGTTGAACTGAACACAATGGCTACGCATTGGTGGCAACTTTACAAATTAATTAATGACCGCGTGTCACATCCACGAACAACATTAAAAGGAGACATAGAGAAACGCTTGTTCTAATTGAACAAATGTAACAAATCCAACCAAGATGATGTTTTCAATGGAGAATTTAAGCATATGTATTCGTTAATTGATTTGGGTATATACGATAAAATACAAACCAATGTATCAGAGTAGACAAACAAATATAAACTTGCCTTTGCGATAATCTATTTTTGGTGTCAGAATAAAACGTGCGGATAAGAAAACACAAAACCAACTATGATTTATCAATAATTGTACCTGAGTATAACTTATACGATTAAAATGTAATGTATGATTTCATACAACTAAACTTTTGGATAATTACTGGATGCTGTTTTTTTTAAGCGGACATTCATAGCTTTTTTTGTTTCGAAAATGCATCTTCCTATGTCGAAGAATCGATAAAACATAGAAACGGTAAAAGTAAAGTAAACAAGATGTTTATGCGGACTTTTTACTGGGTAGTTACCGCACACTTCAGTAGTCAAACTAGATCAAACTTTTTACGTAAAGAAACGTGAAATTCATCTTCTTCTTAAAATGTTTTGTATTAAAACATATTCTATATCGTCTGAAATGTCATCATTGAAATGATTTGCAAGACAATAAACTACAATCAACTTATTATTGTCGTATATCAAACATCGTTACACTGGAGTTAAGCAAACCAATCAGTAATGTTCTTGGGTGTAAAATGATGAAACAGGGTTAACGTTGTTGGAATGTCTGGTACGAATATCATAACACTGAAGATACCATGTTAACTCACAACCCCCATTAAAAGATTTGACTGCTTTAATTTAAGATACAATCCATCCATCCATTCATCCATCCATTCATCTATAAATCCATCCTTCCATCCATCCATCCATCCATCAAAACCATCCATCCCTCCATCCATCCATCCATCCATCCATCAATCCATCCATCCATTCATCCATCCATCCATTGATCCATCCATCAATCCATGCATCTATCCATCCATCTAAATTATGGTGTACACAGTATATTCACCGAATTTATACAAATAATTATCAATAAGTATATAATCTAACATGTTGATTAAGTTACACAACACACATCTGGCTGTAAACCGCTTTCTAACATCGAACTTATAATTAATCCAGAAAAGTTAAATACAAAATCTGTTCATACACTCCTTTAATGTTCATTTTACATTTTCCCACGCTCCGATGCCACCTTTGTGTCAAACTTTATAAAACGCTTACTTCAACTTTGTCATTATTTTCTAATTTATCACGCAATAGTTTTCAACTGTTCATATACTTAGGTGTTAATGTTTACCTGACAGATAACCACTGAGGACGATGGATGCGATTCGGATAACAAAATTGCTTCCGCGTTATGACCTCTATATATCAAATGGTGATGAGAAAACATACACTTAAATGTTAATTGCAAAGAGAAATACACAGGAACTATCAATTAACTCTAGCAAGTTTCAAAATCAGAGGAATAAGCTATTAAAGCTTTTAAGATCAATACATATTGTAACTTAAGAGAAAGCATAATGATGTAAGGATACCATGAAATAAATAAGAGATTCATTCATTTTATAAACAATGAAAAAGGCAATAACAACAGTTTTATAAATTTTGAAAATTGAAGGTAATAGCTTGCCTAAATAATAAAACCCATCTATGTTTATAATTGAGCTGAGATAAAGAAAGAAAAAGAAATCAAATAAACTACAAACTGGCATTCTGCATACTGGATTTCAAAAGGGATACGCAGGGATGTCTGAAACATGTCCGGAGTTTGTTAACTAGATAACAATGCTAAAACTCGAGTATCTAGATGTATGCGATGCATCTATCTGTTAACAGAACACACAGTTTTAAACTCATCAGAATTATCACAAATTATTTGCCTTACGATTCCGTTTTCATTTGAAGGACAGGTCGATGTCAAAGCATAAGGCCATGGTATACAAAATATCTGGAAGTTTACCAAACGTGTTTGGCCATTATTACAAAATGGGGTCATATGTCTCTCGGTGGTATAAAATATCTCATTGAGAAACACCCATAATGCCATCATGATAACTAGCTGTATTCAAACAGACACTTACCAACACATCTTAAACAAGACAATAGCTTTGTATTTCATAAATGTGTATTATAAATAATACATTTTGTACAGCTGATGCCTGATTATATATTCCATTTCTTCGATAAACATGTGTATAAGAAGTATGTTATAAAAATAAGAAGTATGTTTTTATTATCTTTACATTAGTACAATTATTTGATGATTAACTAAATTGTTTTATTAAACAAATTGATAGATTCTGTTCAGAGTGCATGCGAAAACGTAGTTGTTAATTTACAAAGTCACGAAACCAAAGTTTTTTTTTTTTTTTTTNTGAGAAACCAAATTTTTTTTTTTTTTTTTTTTTTTTTATAATTTAAATGCCGGTGTCATCCCATTCATGTAACATTTCTTAACCCCAGATATATGTGCTTTAAAAACATCAAGTGCTGTGTCTTAATAATTGACAATTAAACGCAGCAAATCTCTACGTCGAATGAAAATCTATAGAGATGTACTCTTCCATGAAGACATTTTTATTGTTTACGAATTTGTAATTTGCACATGTGCAGTTTTAGTGTCTTACTTACGCGAAATTATGTTTTTCATGTATGCATCACAAACAAAATTGAATGAAATTATGCCGATAAGAACGTCTTACTACTGCATTTGACGTTCAGTGGCTTAGGTAAGCTGTCAAACGTTTGCAAAAGCAGTTTCATTATCAAAAAAGGCATTGCCAGCTGCGTCGTCCTCAACATCTTTGTTAAATTTTAAATTTTCATTCATACAGTCCTCAAACAAATTACAGCATCGTTCGTTTTATATACATGTGTTTCGTTTTTGTATCTGAATGTGCTTAATGCACAGTTGCCACTGTTTATGTTAGAAACATTACATTATCGGCATATTCGATGAATAATTCAAAGAAAACACGTAATACTGCAGGTGCATGGTGAATATATGTAATTCACAGGTTATAGAGCAGCTTCCTTTGTGATGAAGGTTTTTAATTGTATTTCCTATCTCTTGCGGGATTAAAATAAATACGTTAATTGAACGACATTTTCAATTAACTCTTGTTTATCAAATAAACATACATATTTTAACCAATGCTGAAAATGAATATGTTGATTGTGTTCATGTTTTGTACACCATGCCGTTTCTATGTGCAGCACATGCACAGTATATATTTTATCACCTAAATATGATAACAATATCATACCAAATAACATGGCAATCTAACACATGACAGGCTACTATATTTATGTCAAATCCACATACCTCAAACAATCCAGTAGTTGTCACTACCATTAATTGACATGGGAATCTGAAACGTGTTGTTCGTTTATATGCATTTTATTTATATGAAGCTCAGTCCTCTTGTATATCAATCCGATCCTGGTTGAAAGACATATGCATTCAATACAGCTTACTACGGAATCCGGATAGTGCCATCTATAATCTCGCCCTTCTTTCATCAAGGGCGACACACGACACAAGAAGCGATACACGATATTTTGCGCGACAGTCGCGGCAACGCACGATATTTTCGCGACATTCGCGGCGACGCACGATATTTTGCGCGATACACGAAGCGACGCGCGAGAATGTACCACGAAATATCGCCCTTGTGTAGGTAGCCCAAAAGGCGATATATCGTGTTAAAATATCGTGCGTCGCCGCGACTTTTTGTATTCTAAAATGTTTTTACTTGAAACTGTCGCATAAAATGCTAACATATAAATTTAACAAAAACAAACAATATATATGTAAGTAGTTTTTACGATGTAGTTACCACACTCAAGTTATTGTTTATTGACGAATGATTCTTGTTTGTCTTTAATTCTTTTGCAATCTAAATAATCTAAATGGTTTTACATATTGTTTTCAATGAGCGTTGGAAGGATTTACATGACAATAAACAATAATCCAGCAAATTATACGCACCCTGGATAAGACATATTTCTCAAAACATACAATAGTATATAAGCCAAAATGACCCACTTGTTATAAACATATACAGGAAACAAATATTTGTTTTTCTTTCAAACTTTTCTATAAAAACGTCTGTGTTTTTTATAATGTATTCCGTCTCAAAATGTTTCATCTAGATTTTCAATTTATGTCATCAATCTCAATTAGCCATGCCACTACACACGAGGACGCTGGGTGTATATTTACGGTATACTTGTTTGTCTAACGCGGCATGTAGCCGAACGGCTTAGCAACGAAGTTGGGCGCATTTACCAGTTATATCCCTGGGTGTTAAAATGATGAAACAACTTTCAAGTTGTTTGTATGCCTCACACGAATAATAATGCAGTGAAAATAACATTTAATCTTAAGTCCATCCATGAATTAATTCGAATGCTTTAATATTCAATTTCGTCCATCTTTGTAAAATGTATGTGTAATTAAATATAAACAAGTTATGTTATAATAATACTAAATAAAGGTAGATAGCCTTACTAGTAAATTAAATTAAACTCAACTAGAAGTAAACGGCATTTCAACATTTAACTGATGATTAATATGGTTGGATTCAAATATTATTTTTACACTGCATTAATATTCATTTACATCTTCCCACGCCTCGATGGAACTTTTGTTTTATGGTTAGCAAAGACGCTATCATTGATTATTAATTTATCACTCAACTGTTCATATACATACTTGCAAATGTTTAGCTGTTATGTAATAACTACTAGGAAATGATGGATGCCACTTGTGTGAATTCAGTAGAACGTATCCCAATATATCTCTTCATGATGTATTACTTCAATCTTTGGAGGCTGAAACCAGTAAACATATTTTGTGTGTGTATGTGAAAGAAACATACTTACGATCTTTCTTACACCTAGTTTGTTGGACAATTTTCTGTCGATAACATGATAGTTTAATATATATTATAGATGGACCATATTTCTGTGTATACTAATTCCTTCCAAAAACCTATCCCCTAATCGATTTATACATTGTGATACGTACAACACTAGTAGACGAAAATTATGTGTGTAGTATTAAATTTAAAATGCATGAATTATGCTTATGTATATATACACGTAAGATTGTGTAGACATAAGGTTTACCAAGCAAATCAATAATAATAAAATCGATAGATCAAATAAAAAGTGTATTATCAATTTCTGTAGCTCAGCAGATGCCTTGTTCATTTGGACATGTCATTATTTGACACATTATATGTATACGTATGTGCATTACATTGTTTATGCATCAAGTCATAAAACCATAAAAAAAATAATCAAATGCAAATACCCTTGGTTTCCAACCACATTACATGCTTATGTCGACATACAGGTGCTTGGGAAATTGTAAGAGTTGTGATTTAATTAGTGCTGACAATTCATATCTTCATAGTTTATCTATATATAGAGGGACGATATCTTCCACTTAGACGTTTATATTTGTACGACTGTTTAAAACAACATTCGTTAAAGGTAATTTACAAAGTTGGAGATTATCACAAGTAATCCTTTATTTCTTCTAACTGCTGCGACATTTATTTCTTGATGTAAGCTCGCGAAGTGTCAATTGTCTTACTAAAGTACATAAAATAAGAATAAAAACGTGTTTCTGCTGAAATTGACGTTCATTTAAACTTATATTTTAATGTGAAGCATTTAGTTCAGGACCGCTTCGTAAAGCTATTATCACATATATACAAAACTGCTTTATTATTATAACAAAGCATTTCCAGCTTCGTTGGCCTCAACATCTGCGTGTACATTTTTACGTTCCATTGCCACACTCCTGCACAAAATTAAAAGGTCGAGCTATATAATTATGACGTTTGTTTGTATTTGAATCCACATGACATTTCCATAAACATTGCAACATCGACACTTGCACTTAATAATTAACAATTAATGCAGCAGATGCATTGTCAATGGATGTAATTTAAAACAATATCATCAACCTCTCTTCGTTATACAAATTTGAAACTTAACCATGCTTTCTTTTGTTGAGCGTATGCTTATAATAGTATGAATCGCCTGTTAAAGCCACACACATTGAAATTAAAAACATGTTAATCAATACATATAGATGCAATTTAAAAGTGTGCAAAATTGTCATTAAATATTAAGCCTAGTTAGCAAGTAATTAAGTATTTTTCAAAAGGTACCGCTTTTTAAACTGAAAGTAGGATTTCTCTACGTATACGTCTATTTCGACAAACGCGATTATTTTTAAGTTTTAAAGCGCAAAAAGACGGATTTCTACATTGTTACCACCAGATATATTCTAATTGGCATAGATAAAATTAAATCTATAGCCTAGTTAGCAAGTTATTTATTATGTTTCAAACGGTACCGCTTTTCAAAATCGATAGTAGGATTTCTATACGTATACGTCCATTTCGACGAAAAAAAAGCGATTATTTTTAAGTTTTAAAGCTAAAAAAAGACGGATTTCTACCTTGTAACCGACATATATATTCTAATTGGCATAGATAAAATAATTTATATAGCCTAGTTAGCAAGGAATTTATTATATTTCAAACGGTAACGCTTTTAAAACCGAAAGTAGGATTTCTAGACGAATACGTCCATTTCGACAAACGCGATTATTTTTAAGTTTTAAAGCGCAAACAGACGGATTTCTACCTTGTAGCCACCAGATATATTCTAATTGGCATATATACAATATGTTCTTATTTATACTTAAATTTACTGTGCCAAATAAGGTGTGTGGCTTAAGCAATTAACATTTGTTAAATGCATTAGGGTTACCTTTAACATTGTTATATTTTGAATTGCACGCAACTTCATTGTATCAAATCAACGAACCTCCTGATATTACATTTGTTTTCACTACCAATAGTTAATCAATCATACTAAAACTGGTCAGTATTTTATTTTCATTTAGTGTATATGAGTACTTTTTGTATATAATTCCATTTTTTAATGAAATACCTATTTACTGAAAACAGCTTGATCAATTACAACACGATACAGTACGAATCTTCAGATTCACCTTTTCAGACAAATTTTACTTTGTCATGATTGCAAAAGAGGGTACGTTTTAAACGATTCATTCTATTGAAATCTTATATAAATCGTGATCAAAAAGGCCAAGTCCTGACGGAGATCAATGGAACATATTCAACTAGGATTTTCGTTAAGACAGTGAACCTAAGAAAGATATAGTAATTATGCTAAAACATCAAAATATAAAAATATATCGGATATACTTATCATTAAAATTTGCTGACAAATGATGCATGGGGATTACGCATCCTTCTTTCGCTTAAATTGTTTCTTTTGATGAGTACGTTATGCGTTCGATGTTTAACACGATTAAAGACTCATAAGGTTAACATTTTATTATTTCAAATAGTGTACTATACCTGGCATCACATAACATTGAGAGTTATATTTTGGCAAACGAAAATTAGTGTACTATACCTGGCATCACATAACAATGAGAGTTATATTTTTGCAAACGAAAAATAGTGTACTATACCTGGCATCACATAACAATGAGAGTTATATTTTGGCAAACGAAAAATAGTGTACTATACCTGGCATCAAATAACACTGAGAGTTATATTTTGGCAAATGAACAAGAGGTTACCAGTATTTTCATAATTTAACTCTCAAAATTAATGAAAATCTAATTTATACACTCATGCGATACAACATTTATAATGATTTAACTAGGGTTTTCATTTGCATTGTGATTCATGATGTGCCAATAAAGTGTCTATAAAGTATCAGATTTTGTCCGACGTCTGAATTGGTCTATAGTTTCCGATTGTAATGTCTTTCTCTTTACGTATTCACCCTAGGTTGCATTATTATCGACATTACAATCATGCGAAACGCAAGCGCGCTGCTAAGACCATGCGCGTAACTTTCGGGGTATTTCTCCTGGAAAAATATTTTTATATAGAAAATTACAAAATTAGTTGCTCTAATATACAAGACTAGCATTGAAATAAAAGACTTCAACTAAAGACAAACAATTCACTACCTTTGAACACATGGACTGTAGTGTAAAGATTAAAGACTACTCTCTACGATTGGCAGTAATCTACAGAACACCTCCATCAAACAACAATGGCTTGAAATCAAGTAATTTCTTAGAGGAAGAATGGTCCCAGTTTTTATCAAAATATACAACAACAGATAAAAACATCATTTTGACCGGCGATCTAAATTTCCACCTTGACGATCCGTCTGATAAAGATACTCTAAAATTCAATAACATATTCCATTCTTTTGGTATGATGCAGCATGTAAAAGAGCCAACACACGTACGAGGACACACTCTGGACGTTGTGATCACCAGGGACACTGTGGATACGGTATTCAACGTAGTTGTTACCGATCCTGGACTTTCAGTCAGCTCAGGAAACATTTCTAAAGACCACTATGCCGTCATCTTCAATGCAAGAGCATCAAAACCAGCTCCGGTAAGAAAAACTGTAACCTTTCGGAAACTACGAGAGATCAATATTGAAAAATTTAAACAGGATATCACAGAGTCAGAAATACAATTTGAAAATATACATGACCCTGAAACCCTTGTCCAAACTTATGATACAAAACTTTCAGCTTTGGTAGACAAACATGCTCCACTAAGAACAAAATCTATAACCCTGCGGCCGACTTGCCCGTGGTACACAGATGAGCTTCATGAAGCTAAACATATCAAACGAAATTTGGAAAGAAAATGGCTAAAATCGAGACTCACTATTGATCATGAAATTTATAGAAACCACTGCGCCAAAATGAACAAAATGTTGAAAAAAGCACGCGTAGATTTTTATTCAGATAAAGTAACATCCTGTGGCCGTGATCAAAAGAGCATGCACAAAATCACAAAACACTTACTAGATGGCCCATCTGAAATAGCTCTCCCGTCTGGCAAAGCATCCGATGAGTTAGCACAAGATTTCAATGATTTTTTCATAAATAAAGTTAAAGGTATCAGAAAAGATATTTCTGAACATGCCCTATCTCATGCAAATTCAAAACAGAGTAATGATAATAACCCAACAGCAGAAACATGCAGTTTGACACATTTCCGTCCGACAACTGAGGAAGAAGTTGAAAAAATCATTATGCAATCCCCAAATAAATCTTGCGAGCTTGACCCTATTCCAACTTGGCTCCTGAAAGAATGCAAAACTGAACTGCTACCAATACTGACAAAAATCATCAATCTTTCGATGGAAACGGCAAGTGTGCCAAGATCCTTTAAAACATCACGTATAAGACCTTTATTAAAAAAGCCCACCTTAGACAAAGAAACACTACAAAACTATCGCCCGGTTTCGAATCTGCCATATGTTTCAAAATTATTGGAGAAAGTTGTCAGTAAAAGAATAGATGAACATTTGACAGAAAACAATTTAAATGAAGAAAACCAGTCTGCATACAGGAAGTTTCACTCAACAGAAACAGCTTTGTTAAAAGTTCAAAACGATGTCCTACAATCATTAGATAAGAAAAAGGTCACTGTCTTTGTTATGCTGGATCTCTCTGCCGCTTTCGACACCATCGACCACATAACCCTTTTAAACCGCCTCGAACAACTGTTTGGATTTGCTGAAAAACCACTACAGTGGGTAGCTTCCTACCTATCTGACCGCTTCCAAACGGTGAGCATTGACGGCAAGGTATCAGAACCAGTGCTGCTGACCTTCAGTGTACCCCAGGGATCTGTGTTAGGTCCAAAATTTTATACCATGTATACTAAACCTGTTGGGGAAATTTGCAAAAAACATGGACTCGGGCATCACTTCTACGCCGATGACTCGCAGCTCTACCTTTCCTTTGAACCCACCGATGGAGCAGCCCAAAATGAAACACTAAATCGAGTTGAAAAGTGCCTCCAAGATATCATCTCGTGGATGAATACAAATATGCTCAAACTTAACACCGACAAAACCGAGGTCATAGTATTTTCAAGTCAAAACAACGCCAAGTTCGTAGAAGGGTTAACTGTTAAAGTAGGGGACTCGACAATTAAACCATCACAATTCGTTCGAAATCTCGGTGCTTGGTTTGATTCAAGAATGAACATGGAACACCATATTAATGCTATAAGTAGATCATGTTTCGGTCAGATTAGGCAAATAGGTCACATCAGGCAATATCTTACACCAAATGCCACAAAATCCTTGGTCAATTCACTTGTCACATCTCGGTTAGACTATTGCAATGCACTGCTGTATGGAACACAAACATCAGCTATCAAGAAACTACAAAATGTTCAAAACACTGCGGCGCGTGTTATCACAAGAACATCCCGCTATAGTCATATAACACCGATCCTAAAAGAATTACACTGGCTCCCAGTAGAAAAAAGAATCCACTTCAAAATACTCACCAATGCTTTCAAAGCCTTAAATGGACAATCGCCTGTTTATCTTAAAAACCTACTTGAAGTCTACGAACCAAAGCGAAACTTAAGATCAAAGAACGAAGCGACTTCATTAGTGATTCCAACGAAGATTAAATCCGTATCATACGGGGAGCGAAGTTTCACGTACGCTGCCCCCAAACTCTGGAACTCACTTCCATCAAACGTTCGTGGTTCTCTAACACTGAATTCCTTCAAAAAGGCACTGAAAACTCACCTCTTCCTCCAATCTTATGCAACATAAGCAGTGGTTTATTCAATTGCGGCTCGGACTGAACCTAACCATATTATCCCGGCCCTATAGGAAAACTAAAATCAATAAATAAATAAATAAATAAAAACTCAGATCAATAATGGCAATCTTATGTACTAATGACGGGCGGGCCTCGGACGATGGTCACTTCGGTGTAGTCCATATGGCCACTCGTCTGGGCCCGGCTCGAACTGTACCTAACCATATTATCCCGGCCTTATAAGTGTAAGTTACCTGTATAAAATAGTTATGCGGGCCACGGGCTTAATTCTGAGGAAAAATAGTATACTAAGATTAATTAATTTGGTTCTAAAACTGTACCGTAAACAATTCATGATATATGTATTTTTAAAGATTCAAATTAATAATGTATGACTCATTTACTGACTACCAAATTTCTGGAATAGATTTCTGTGAGAATTACGATATCACATTGTGATCATCAGGCTACAGTATAGCCCTCACAAAATCGCAACCAGATATCTACATAATTATTAGCTGACATAAATTCAAATCTTATGTACTTATGACAAGAGGAAAATTGCATCAATAAATAAATAGATATAGAAACACTGCATGTAATGTGCACGCCGAGAACCTATATTTGTATTTGGGGTCCAAATTGACTTTGGATTGGTAGTACATTACAGTGCAGTGTTCAATAACACATTGTTGACGTCAATACATAAAAAGTAAATAAACAATACTATAAACAAGACAAAGATGAGGGAGCTGTCTATAACGAACGTTCGCGGTTTCCTCGTCTGCGCTTTAAGATACATAGGAAAATTACACCAATAAATAAATAGATAAATAATACTAAAACGAAAAAAAAAAATTGTTTTTGTTCTTGTTTTTTACGTAGTACTTATAGTTTAAGTTTTAGATTTTTATTTTGTCAATAATTGTCTTGTAGCTATACACATAGAGTAGTTTTATAGTGTCTTGTTGATCTTTCTAATCTAGGGTTACTATGCATGTTTTTAAGTACGTAGCACTTATAGTATAAGTATAATAGAGTAGTTTTATAGTATAATTGAGTAGCTTTGATCGATTTCTTTTAAAACTGTGTTGCAAAATGTATTCGTATCTGCGATACGTCAAATGTTCTTATGTAAAGCGCCTTTGAACGTGCACTCTTGTATGAAAAGGGCGCTATATAAATCCGGTATAATAATAATAATATTCCAAAAAATACTATGTGACGTGTCTGCAGTAGAAACAAACAGTTGATTTTCGGTGAATTATTATCGTACTCTTTATATCAAGAGCACTTGTAATTGTCTTCTGGTAATATAACTGAAATGTCATCGTGCTTGGTACATATATACGTGTAAACAGTGCGAACGGGCAAACATATAAATCTTCATGTCGGATACATTATTATCGCAGACTGAAGGTACTCAAATGATGTATATATAACACCATGTGAAAGGTTCTAAAACGTCAAAACTGTTACATATACGGAAGGTCAAACATAAAATGGCAATTCTTTCTGCTAACATCGCCGAAACTATAGAGTTGGTAGGTCGGCTAGACATTGGTTGTTATTTTTTATGACCCACATGTTATTTCAAACATGAGAATCTGAAATGCTATGCATAAATCTTCCAAATCCTTATTAATAGTATTTCCTGACTTAATAAAGTAAATTTTTAGTTAATTTAGCGTACATATATGATCGAATTAAGTAAGCATACTCGCAAAACCAATTTTTATTTTAGAGATTTAGATCGAATGAAGCGAAACTAATCCAAACCAACCTAGTCAGCCTAGAACACCAAAACAAAGGTTAAGGTATGGAACACAAAAAATAAATTAGGGTCGGTCGGGTTAGCGTTAACAACAAATCATTTGAACGCCTACTTATTTTTTAAGATTTGAAGCTATAGACAGATTTGAATTCCATTCAACAAAACAATATGTTTATTTTCCTTCCGAGTTTGGTAAGAGAAATGAAAACGCCTTCTTATGTGTTATCCCTTTATAGCTTTAAATGTTTGTTTCATTTACATGTACATACACCGAATGTAGTGTTCAATGGAATAAATAACCATCCGTACATTTATTTGTTAAAGCATTCACATAAGCTGAAGAAAATTAATGAGATGTTTGCAGCGCGTTAAGTTATTTTCACGTTTACTCACACTTTTGTGAATCTCATATAGCGTAGTTTCTAATATATTTTAATATATAAATTCACAAAACGTGGAATAGACAAAATAAAGTAATCAAATACGGTTTTCTGTCCAAACATGTTCCATTGGTTAATGCCGACAGATAAGACTATTGAGTTTGAATTGTTGTGATTTAATAACTGATTTTGACATTTTTCTACGACAAAAACGAATCTAATGTTACGTGTAAAGTTAAATGAAGACACTCATCTTATATTTATTGTTAAAGAAGTGTTCATTATTTTTGTCGACTAAAATGATTTCTTATTTATTTTAACTCTCATATATATTTAACCATAACATGACGAGGTATGTATTGCTTTCCGTGATACTTAAAACAAATCGTGCAAAATTCGCGAGTTTCTTATGTAGCAAACGTTTCGTACTAAGCATGGACGATAATCGTAACGCCTCTTCTACTCCTAACCTGAGGACAGTTTATCATACATATATATGTAGATTATCGTATTGCTCCTCCTTCACCTCGTCATGCTCCAAATTCCCTTAAATTGTTAATGTTACCACTGATTCAATTCAAAAGAGATTAACTTAGGTTCTAAAGGGAAGCCACAGTGTTATAATTACGAGCATTCTTCTCTGACTGGGGAACCAAAAGTTCACGAAGTGCTAATGTAGTGGACAACGTGATGTGCCTTTAGAGGCGTTTATTGATAAGAACAACTAAGTCAGGATTGTATCACTATTTTTAAAGCAGCGTATCATTTAAGTTGACTTATAGGGTGTGCCTGGCTTCGTTTCATAAACTATGATTAAAAGAAAAAGAATATAAACAATGTTAACTATTAAATTGCAATGTACAAATTAACACAGTAATACATACTGCGCTATGCGATAAATCATTTGTCAATAGTGGCAACAGTCATGCTTCAATTATATAATAACAATACATTAAATACAAACAATAAGTGCCAACAATTATGTCACTTAATTGAAGCGCTCTGACCGATCAACGGTGGTTTTACTACCAAGCATGTACATCTAAATCTCAAACAAACAACAACATACACTGTCGACATTTGTTGAATTCCAAACGAGTGTTTTTTAGACGATGTATTCCGGTAAATTTATTAACTACCGTAGATCACGAAAACATATTAAATTCAAGATGCATGCTACAAATGCACGTGCACAGACAAATAAACATTGATTCAACCCACATTCCGATATTACGGATCATAAAAATTGCCTGCAATTAATGCATCGGGATTAAGCAACTCGCTTCTTTTTGTTTGATTTCTGTAGAATGTGCTTCTTGTTTTTATACTTAACATAAATAATGACTGAATGTTAAGATGCGAATAAAACGTTCTAAAGATTCATTATAATTTGCATAACTCATAAAAGTGTCAAGTGCTATCAAAAGGCTGTGAAACTTTATTTTATAACAATTATATTAAACATGCATGTAGTGCAATAACCAAAACATATCAGAAATGTATTTAATGGTCACTTCAAACTAAACAAATTATATGCCCCATGATCCATGTCTGTCTGTAATGTGTCCGACAGCAGCGGCTAAACAAAGCTTTTGAACGTTATGCATTTTAATGCATTTTTCGTAGTGATGATATCCAGATTTTAATGAAAATGCCCCGGGATAACGCCGAATGCAAAACATAAATAAGCGCACACGTTTATAGAAGATAGTTAAATGCAAACGTGCATCAGGTATGCAACACACAAAAAATGCATACACATGGGGTCATTTCCTTGTAACAAGAACAATGGAATAGGGACTGAATGATGGTTGCATCTTATGTCATATGTTTAATGTCTTCTCAATAAGTAAGACATAACACATATAAACAAAGTGCAATTCCAATTGCAGCCGCAGGAGATCATTGGTATCATCACCACTAGGTCCTTTACTTTAGGAAAGTGACTAAAAGCGATATTCCTTAAGAAATACGTACTTAAGAAGGGGAATGCTACCGAGTCATATTCACATACACAGCCTTCGATATACTTATTTAAACAGTGTCATTATTTGAAAAAGGAACTAAATATTTCAACGAATACCAGTTTTTAGTGCATGAAAATCAAATTAATACAATGCGACAGGTATCGTTTCCGAATGACGGTTTGGATGTGTTGATCCAATAAGAAATGATTACCAGCATTTGATTTACGTGCAGTGATTATCGGCCGCGGTCCTTTAATTAATGGAATTGGACATGAAAGTATACTCTCGCCTATTATTATCACTGACCGCATTTCAAATTAAACTACCATCCAATTATTGACACTGGTCGTTAGTTAGATACCAGATGTGACTTCGCTACTGCGAATGATCAACGAAAACATTAAAATGCCGAACGCTTTTGCAAAATACATTTCTACAAAGTTAACCTGAATCATAAACAAATGAAGTTTTTTGTTTTATCCCAAAAACAACTAATCAAATGTTATATTATTTTTCTGTTAGCCTATGTTAACAACAATAGATGGAGTTTACAAATCTAGTTTGGCACGAAGCAGGAAAGGTCCTTAGGATAGAAGTTGATGGTTTTTAAAATCGTTCAACCTTTTGACAGAACGAAGGATTAATGTTATATACAGATAATTTGCATTTACAATTCAATGACAATTTTTTCACATGAACTATTTTCAATGACCTCTAATTAGAACAAGTTCTTCAAAACATTCCCATCAATGCGGAATTCATTCGCGACAGTTATTTCGTGTTAAATCTTCTAACATAGGTATGGGCTGTGTTATTCGTTTGGAAGTCAGATCCCAAAATATGCTTTAATGTCAGTTCCAAAAAGAGGATTAATAGAGATAACAACGCACCCAGAAAATAAAATAATCGTGATTTATGTTATATTTGACCCCCCCCCACCCCGGACGGGGATCCCACGTTTATGCTTATAGTTGGTGTTCCGTTATAAAAGAAGTGGATAGTAACACGAATTTCGCTAGTGATAGAGTTTTTGAAGAGATCCATCGAAATCGCCATGAATGTTATGTTATTCATATAGATGTGCAACACATACTAATGTATCAATTATAATGTATCAAGTCAGAATACCATAACAAAATAACGAAATATAAATACACTTGTTTGCTAACAAATTACATGCTTATGTCGACAGGTGCTGACAGAATATAATTGTGTTGTGATTTAATTATTGCTATTAATTTAATGCAGCCTAATCTATGAACATGTATAGAGAGACGTTATCATCCATTCAGACGTATATATTTTACGTCTCTTTTAGCTGTCGTTTAAGGAAATTTACACATTTGGAGATTTTGAATGTTAATCCTTTCTAACTTCGAACTTTTAAGAATTTTTTTTCTTGATGTAGGCTAACGAAGTGTTAATTGTCTTACTAAAGTGAGTAAAATAAGAAGACAATAACACCGTAATTGACGTTCAGTGAAACTAACATTGATATGTGCAGCAAGTACCATTTATATCAGGACTGATAGGACTGCTTCGTTGAGCTATCAGACAGATATTCAAAATTGCTGTATTATTACAAAAGGCTTTTCCAGCTTCGTTGTCCTCAACAACTGCGTGTACATGTTTACTTTAAATTACTAAAGTACTAAACAAACGTCTTACGTATGCGTTATATTTCTGAAGTTGTGTGTATTTGAATCTACACGAAATTGCCTCATGTTTCGGCCATAAACATTGCAGCAAAGTCATATTCACTGAATACTTCATAGACACCACTTAATGCAGAAAATTCATTGTCAATTGATGTTATTAACATCAACAACGTCAGCCTCTCTTCGTTATACAAGTTTGAAACTTTGCTTTCTTGTGATGAGCAGAATCTAAAAATGTTATGAATCGCCAGTAAAACAATCAGCATTTGTTTAATGAATAATGATAACATATAACATTGTTTTATTGTGAATTGCACGCAAATACATTGTATCAAATCCACGTATCTCCTGATATTCCAGTTGTTTTCACTACTAATAAGTAATCAATGATACTGAAACTTGTCAGTATTTAATATTCATTTAGTTTATATGAGTATATTATTCCACTTTTTGATGAAAGACCTATTTACTCCGTACAGCTTGATAAATTACGTCGCGATATAATACGAATCGTCAAAATCATACTTTGAGACAAAAATATTACCTCGTCATGATTTCAAAGAGTACTTTTTAAACGATGTATTCCGTTGAAACCTTATACAAATCGTTATCAAAAAGGCATAGTCCTGACGTAGATCAATGGAAAATATTCGACAAGGATTTTCGTTAAGACAATGAACCTAAGAAAGATATAGAAATTATGCTAAAACATCAAACATAAACATATTTTGGATATCCATATCATAAAATTTGCTCACAAATGATGCATGGGGATAACGCATCATTCTCTCGCTAAAATCGTTTCTATTGATGAATATCTTATGCGTTCGACCTTTAAACACAATAACGACTCATAACGTTTACACTTCATTAGTTTAAATAGTGTACTATACCTGACATCAAATAACACGGCGAGTTATTTTTTATTTTGGCAAACGAACAAGAGTTTACCGGTATATTCGTATTTTAACTCTCAAAATTAATTAAAATCTAATTTATACACTCATGCAATACACCATTTATAATGATTTAACTAGGTTTTTCATTTGCATTGTGATTCTTGATGTGCCAATAAAGTGTCTATAAAGTTTCGGATTTTGTCCGACGTCTGAATTGGCCTATAGTTTCAGATTGCAATGTATTTCTCTTTACGTATTCACTTTAGTTTGAATTATTATCGACACTAGAATCATGCGAAAGGAAATCGCGCTCCAAAGACCATGTGTGTATCTTTCGGGGTTTTTCTTCTGGAAACATATTTTTATATAGAAAATTTCATTCTAAAAATACTATGTGACGTGTCTTCAGTAAAAACAAACAGTTGATTTTGGGTGCATTATTATCGCACTCTTTATGTCAAGAACACATGTGATTGTCTTCTTTTCTGGAAATATAACTGAAATGTCATCATGCTTGGTACTTATATTCAGAAATATACAATGCGTGTAAACAGTGCAAACAGGCAAACATATAAATCTTCGTGTCGGATACATTATGATCGCAGACTTAAGGTAATCAAATAATGTATATATATAATACCATGTGAAAGGTTCTAAAACGTCAAAACTGTAACATATACGGAAGGTAAAAAATAAAATGTCAATTCTTTCAAATCAATTTTTAATTTATTATTAAATTTAAATTTAAATTAAATTATTATTTAATTTAGGTTCGGTCGGGTTAGCGCTAACAACGAACCATTTGAACGCCTACTTATGTTTAAGATTTGACGCTATAGACAGGTTTGAATTCTATTCATCAAAACAATATATTTGTTTCCCTTCCCAGTTTGGTACGAGTTAGGAAAACGCCTTCTTTTGTTTGATATCTATATAGCTTTAAATGTTCATTTCATTAACATACATCGGGGTAGTATGGAGTTAATAACCATCCAAACATGTATTTGATAAATCATTCACATAAGCTGAAGTCATAAATTAGATGTTTACAGCGCGTTTAATTATTTTCATGTTTACTCACACTTTTGTGAATCTCATATAGCGTAGTTTCAAATATACTCTTATATATAAATTCACGAAACGTGCAAAAGACAAAACAAAGTAATGCAAAGTAATGCAAAAACGGTTGTCTGCCCAACCATGTTCCATTGGTAACGCCGCTAGACAAGACTTTTGAGTTTGAATTGTTGTGATTTACTTACTGATTTTGACAAAAAAAACACGACATTGTTCTACGACGAAAACGAATCTAATGTTACGTGTAAAGTTCAATGAAGACACTCATCTATTGATTGTTAAAGAAGTGTTCACCGTGTTGAACAAGTTAGTTTTGACACGTGGATTGAATGACCATTCGTGAAGTTACGATAATCAGAACGTCGTATGCCTCAACAAGACTAACATCTTAAATTATAAAATATAAATAGAGGCAGAACTGGTGTACCGTCCAATGAAGCTGTCAGCTTTGACCACCTCATCAGCCATGGTTTAATTTTTTAAGTTACAATCGTGTTTAAAGTTATGTGCGCAATTCAGGGTCGTGCTTAGTATTTTTCCATTGCTGCATTTGAATGTCTGAAATCGGCTACCAACTGTTTCGTAAAAGCCGTGACGCCAAATTGACACGTTCACTAAATTAATCAAAGACCACGATACATTTTTTTATCAACTAATACATTGTACCAATGTGTAATCAAAAGCTTGGTTTATTATGATTTTAACATAATCACGTTGCGCCATTTTTTTTACCGTTGATGCATTTTATGTCACATATGTTTTACGAATATGACACAAAAATGAGAGGTCATCTAAGTTAAATGACAAAACAAACCTAGGATTAAGGTCATTTGCATTGTAGGCCCGTGCAAATGAGCAGAAATGTTTGTTTATTGTTTATACTTCATAAACCAAATTATCGAAATAATATTGCGGTGCACACTTTAAAATAATAAAATATGGTTGCACGTAAAAAGAATCAACTCAAAGTTGGCGCACATAGTTTCGGTATGCAAATCGTTATTTAGAAAACAATCAATATTGAACGATGTAGTTTTAAGAGAGAAAAAAAACAGAACTGTTCATTTGCCAAGCAGACATCAATGAAATACTGTGGATTAAAATGATGTCTTAATCATTTTAACTCTCAAATACATTTAACCATAACATGACGCGGTGTGTATTGCTTTCCATGATACTTTAAACGTATCGTGCAAACTTCAGGAGTTTCTTATGTAGCAAATGTGTCGTACTAAGCATGGACGATAATCGTTACGCCTCTTCTATCCCTAACCTGAGGACAGCCTATCCTACATAAACATGTAGATAATCTTAGTGTTCCTCCTACACCTCGTCATGTTCCAAATTCCATTAAATCGATTATGTTCCCACTCCACTGATTCAATTAAAAAGAGATTATCTAGAGTTCCGAGGGAAGGCAGCGGTGCTATAATTACGAGCCGTATTCTCTGACTGTGGAGTCCAAAGTT
Source organism: Dreissena rostriformis (assembly GCA_007657795.1). NCBI lineage: Eukaryota > Metazoa > Mollusca > Bivalvia > Myida > Dreissenidae > Dreissena > Dreissena rostriformis. The sequence continues at coordinate 101,326 of VMBQ01002016.1, read as the reverse complement.
CACGAGGTGCTAATGTTGTGGACACCGTGTTTTGCCTCTAGAGTCGATTATTGATAAGAACAACTAAGTCAGGATTGCATTACTCTTTTTAAAGTAGCGTATCATTTAAATTGACTTATAGTTTGTTTGTGTCATTTTTTGTTTGTTGAAAAACAAAAATGATAAAAAAGAATATTAACACGTTTAAATTTTCAATGGCAATCTACAAATTAACACAGTAATATTTACTGCGCCGTGCGATAAGGCATCTGTCAATCGTGTCAACAGTTCTGCTTCAATTATAAAATAATAATAAATTAAACTCAAACAAGAGAAAACAATTAGTGTCAACATTAATGTTACTAAATTAAAGCGATTTGACAGATCTACAGTGATATATATATATCGTGATATACATCCACGCATGAGCAGTTCAATCTCAGACAAACACAGATAACAATTTACAACGATAAACACAAATTTATACTTAACAGGTCAGATAATTATAACGTAACAGTAAACCCTACAAGAACGAATTTTATAAGAAGCTCATATCACTTAATAATCAAATTGTAAATAAATTAAATAGTTTGAAAAATAGTGAACACAAATCTTACCGGTATCATTTGAATTAATACTATGGTAATAAATCAAACAAAATTTCAAGGAAGTATTTTACTCACTTTTGTTAAATAAATGAAGATAATGCAAATCCAATTATTGCTGAAATATATTTGAATTAGTGTTGACAATGTTTTTGGAAATATATAATATTTGCGTGGAGAAAAAGAAGGTTCTCGTGCGAAATATAGTACAGTTCACGATTTGTTTTCTCCTAAATGTTTGCTTGATTTTTACCTGGCAAAGGGTAATGAGTTGTTTTGTGCTTTTATTAATTAAACCAACGCATTCGATTTTTATTAATAGGACTGCCTTACGGCACAATATATATATATATAGTTATATTTTTGATTAGAAATGTTTGAATTTGTGAAGGATATGTATAATGAAGCCAAATCACACGTTATTGTCAATAATAAATTTCTTTGTTATTCAATCTGGTAAGGCAAGATACAAATTTATTTCCTGTACGTCTTTCGTTATTTTGGAATGATAATAATAAATGTATTTCAACTTAATACAAATGTTTAACTTTTCTGTCAGAATCAGTAGATAATTCATTTAGTAATAATGAAATTCAGGTTTTTCTTAGACTTTTAATGCTACTAAATGCTTAAGATACTGTAATTTTGGCTGAAACATCAACACTTAAACGAAATTTAAAAAGTTCTTATCTAACAATCTATATGAGTAACGTGATGTTTATCGAGTTCGACAGAGATACGCAGTTTCGTTACTAATTATCAGTTTGTGAGGCACTCATTTATACGTTTCATAGAATTTCCAACATACACGAAGACGGCCTANAGGTTTCGTTTGGAAGGTAAGAGTTTGCATCAAGAATGTTACGGTATGTAGGTTTCGTTTGGCAGGTGCGAGTTTACATCAAGAATGTTACGGAATGTAGGTTCCGTTTGGAAGGTGCGAGTTTGCATCAAGTATGTAACGGTTTGTAGGTTTCGTTTGAAAGGTGCACGTTTACACCAAGAATGTTACGGTATGAATGTTTCGTTTGGCAGGTGCGAGTTTACACCAAGAAAGTAACGGTATGTAGTTTCCGTTTGGAAGGTGCGAGTTTACACCAAGTATGTTACGGTATGTAGGTTTCGTTTGGCTGGTGCAAGTTTACACCAAGAATGTTACGGTATGTAGGTTCCGTTTGGCAGGTGCGAGTTTACAAACAGAATGGTACGGTATGTAGGTTTCTTTTTGAAGGTAAAAGTTTACACCCAGAATTGTACGGTATGTAGGTAGGTTTCGTTTGGAAGGTAAGAGTTTGCATCAAGAATGTTACGGTATGTAGGTTTCGTTTGGCAGGTGCGAGTTTACATCAAGAATGTTACGGAATGTAGGTTCCGTTTGGAAGGTGCGAGTTTGCATCAAGTATGTAACGGTTTGTAGGTTTCGTTTGAAAGGTGCACGTTTACACCAAGAATGTTACGGTATGAATGTTTCGTTTGGCAGGTGCGAGTTTACACCAAGAAAGTAACGGTATGTAGTTTCCGTTTGGAAGGTGCGAGTTTACACCAAGTATGTTACGGTATGTAGGTTTCGTTTGGCTGGTGCAAGTTTACACCAAGAATGTTACGGTATGTAGGTTCCGTTTGGCAGGTGCGAGTTTACAAACAGAATGGTACGGTATGTAGGTTTCTTTTTGAAGGTAAAAGTTTACACCCAGAATTGTACGGTATGTAGGTAGGTTTCGTTTGGAAGGTAAGAGTTTGCATCAAGAATGTTACGGTATGTAGGTTTCGTTTGGCAGGTGCGAGTTTACATCAAGAATGTTACGGAATGTAGGTTCCGTTTGGAAGGTGCGAGTTTGCATCAAGTATGTAACGGTTTGTAGGTTTCGTTTGAAAGGTGCACGTTTACACCAAGAATGTTACGGTATGAATGTTTCGTTTGGCAGGTGCGAGTTTACACCAAGAAAGTAACGGTATGTAGTTTCCGTTTGGAAGGTGCGAGTTTACACCAAGTATGTTACGGTATGTAGGTTTCGTTTGGCTGGTGCAAGTTTACACCAAGAATGTTACGGTATGTAGGTTCCGTTTGGCAGGTGCGAGTTTACAAACAGAATGGTACGGTATGTAGGTTTCTTTTTGAAGGTAAAAGTTTACACCCAGAATTGTACGGTATGTAGGTAGGTTTCGTTTGGAAGGTAAGAGTTTGCATCAAGAATGTTACGGTATGTAGGTTTATATTGGCAGTTGCGAGTTTACACCAAGAATGTAACGGTATTTAGGTTTCATTTGGAAGGTGCAAGTTTACACCCATACTTTTTCGGTATGTAGGTTTCGTTTGGAAGGTACGAGTTTACACAAAGAATGTTACGGTATATATGTTTCATTTGGCAGGTGCGAGTTCAGCAAGGCACACTGCCTGGACCTTACTATCCAACTCCTGCACGTTGGCGACTGTAGTCGTTTTGTGGACATCGCTACGGCAATACCACCAACAACCGTGCAAGGCAAAGACGTCATCTTTGATTTCTTCTGTACAAGCCTCAGCCACATGAGCTGTCCGCCGGATTCAACCAAGGTCTGCGGCTCCAACAATCGGACATACCTGAACTAGTAAGTGTCGGCCTCTTAATGTTTAATTAATAGTATTGACTATTATTGCAGACCTTTGCCGGATAATGCCTCTTAAACAAGTTAACGCATACCCTGCATTATTTTTGTCAATATCAATAATCACAAAAACTTCATAAGCTTTGACACTCTGCGTGTTCCTTTGTGGGAAACACCTTCATAATAATTTGACTACTGTTTGATAAAACTTTTATTTTATGATGCGTGGGGAAGAAACAATAGAGACAAATATATGAGATGTGTGTGATGATGTGTTCCTATTAAAGAAATTACATGCACTGTCCATGATACGGAATCAAAATTGTGAAACTATGTCCTCATGTTGACAGTAATGATTTAGTAGATTGTAGATTAAAATGTCACAATTCCATTGTCTTATACAATTTAAAAAAAATATATGTTAAAAGTGTAAAATACACTTTGTTGACGATTCAGTAACGCCTATTTTCACCGGAATTCGGTTTGTTGTGTCGAAAACACTGAAAGGAAAACAACAATTAGTGGCTTACATTATGTGTTTGTATAATTATATAATAGAATGATTGAAATGGATTTATAAAACGTAGATCGTAGGCTTTCATTTTTATAACTTCTATATATTGTCTTTCTCATCAATCTGTGATGAAAACATGCAGACCGCCCTGTTGTTATTCATAGTGTCTTGTCATATTTCAGCTGCGAATTCGAAAAGGCGAAATGCACACATCGTGACCTGATGGTGAAGACATACGGGGAGTGCACCGCCTAGGGATTGGAGTGGACGAGTTCATTGAAATGGATACTTTGGAAAAAGATTACAATAAATAGAGAATAATAAGTTAGTGTTGATTATAGATCAGTTTATCATGCGAGGCTTAGAAAACAAAAAGCACTTTTTATTCAGTAAACCTTTTTATTTTAACAAAAATCGTTTAACTGGATAATTTCGCTGGATTTATGACGTCATTTTGTCGAAAAAATGACGTCATTTTGTGCCGTGTATTATAGCAGAAATGTAATCAACGGGGCTTTAATTAACCGAATTTGCTGTAAGAGTGGGATAAATAAAGATAGCAAGCGAACGTGTTGCTGTACAAAAGTATATTAAATTATCATTCTTCAGGGGGTAAACATGTTGTTTAATCCAATCTGTGTGGGAGTATTTCGTTCAATATGAATGCATACAAATAAGTATGGTCTTAATTCAAGGTATATCACATGTCTAAAACATATGCATCTATATGATAGCGTTCCTGTGAACGTGTTGCTTTATTTGGAATTATCATCCGTCATGGTGTATTACGTTCAATAATGCATAAAAATCAATATTGTCATATGTCAAGGACTGTCAGATTTTTAAAATATGTATCTGTATTACAACGTACTTGTTGTTATTATTCACATATAATTAGATAGTTAGTTGACCCAGAGGTCATTTGAGTCACTAACAAGTACATGATTATATAGAACAGAGATAAGAAATGTAGAACGAAGGGCACTTTACTCGGCTTGAAGTTTTTCGCTGGTTTTCAATCTTATCGTTGAATTTGGCACGAAGGTGACGGCGTGTTTGGGCATTTTGTAAGAGTGACTCAATTTAAATAGTTAATTAATTACGAAAATAAGAGGCGTTTTATTTAGAGATATAACTTGAAATCGTATCTGTCGTTATACTTCATTGGGAGAGTAAAATTACATTGTACTAGTATGTTAATCAGGCCAAACCTTTTTTTCTCACTTATAGAAATTAAGAAAAAATCATCGTTTACCTTCTGGTACTGCGTCTAATGGACTTATGTTTAGGTTTTATATAAATCAACGTATTATTAAAAAAAAAAGATCATGTATACTCGCATTTCAAAAAGCAAACTAACTAACACAAACCACCATGGACATAATACATATACATAATAATGTTTGTTATGTGAAAAGAAAAGATGTGAAAAAAGACCCCAAAAGGGTCATACTGGCCCTTATGCACTAACCTGATTTCTATTTACACAAATGGTCGAAAACATTACCTAGTGACCTTGTTTATTACCACACTTGGTCAATATTCAATCATTGCCTTGATAATGTCTAGATAAACATTCCAACCATTTGTTTTCATGATTTAGTCGCAATTGTGTCTTCTAGACTTGTACTATGACTTTTCTGAGATTTATCCTAGTGACAAAGTTTCTCAATACATGTGGCCTAGATTCGACCTTGACCTAGATATTGTCAATATTACAACACTGACCAAGTTTCATCAAGATTCAGTCATAAATTTGACGATTCATTCATAAATGTGGCTTCTACAGTGGTTACAAATATTTTATTAAGATTTGAACCGGTGAACTAGTTTTTGAACGCATGTGACTCACATTGAACTCGGCTTTGATATTGTCAAGATACCATTTTGATAAAGTGTCATTAAGATTATTCAATGATTTTTTGTGGAAACATGTTTTTTCGTCGTGATCTAGATTTTGAAATCATGCACCAATATTCAACGTTGGCCTAGATATTGTCCAGATAAACATTGTGACCAAGTTTCTTCAACAAAGGGTAATACATGTGGCTTTTAGAGTGGTAACAATGTTTTCTAACCCGGTGACCTAGTATTTTGACGCATGTGTCTCGGATTTAAACATGATTTGATGATTACAGTATATTATAAAACATGATTTTATATTGTTTAGATAAAGTGTTTTTTATTACATTTCATTAAGTCTGATGAACAAATGTGGCTTCTATAGTGGTAACAAGGTATGACTCGATGACCTAGTTATTGGAAAAAGGTTACCAAGATTATATTTCTACCTAAGACATCGTTAAGGTAAATTGTCCGATCAAATTTCATTAAGAATAAATCATAAATGTAGCTTCTCGAGTGATTAAATTGATTTTATTAAGATTTTACTCAGTGAACCTTTGTTTGACGCACGTTGCCAAGATTCGCAGGTGGCTCATACATTTTAAAGTTAAGCATAAGATCTAAGTTACATCAATATTGAGACATAAATGTGGCTTTTAAGGTGGAAAAATGATTTGTCTATGATTTGACTTGGTGACCTAGTTTTTGGAAACAGATTCAAACTCAGACTTTTTTTGGTCATTCTCACCAAGCTTCATCAATATAAGTATTAAATGCTGATTTTCCTTTATGCTGATGGTCAAACCACCTTTATAATAACTTGTCATTCCATGTTTTGAAAAGTACATTTGATTAAATGACAAATACATATTTCCTCAGCCAGCTTTTTTTACAAATGATTGTACAGCACCTACCAGGCGAAGTCACATTCCTTCAATACACATATGCATAACAGGAATCACATTCAAGCAATAGAAAGCAAATTAATGGAAGTTATTAATGTACTCAAAGACCCGCGCCACGTGTCATTTAATATTCAACGGGGGTTCTTTGCCCGAATGGGTACATTTGATTCGGGACATTCATATCATAAAATAACAAGATATGTGTTTGTCAGAAACACAATGCCCCCTACTGCGCCGCTTTGAAATACAATTTCTATATATCATTTGGCAGGTATAGATATTATCTCCCTTTAAAGCTTATTACTTCCCTTGGATTGTGTTGTTTGACATTTGACCTTGAAGGATGACCTTGACCTTGCCCTCTCACAACTCAAAATGTGCAGCCCCATGAGATACACATGCATGCCAAATATCAAGTTGCTATCTTCAATATTACAAAAGTTATGACCAATGTTAAAGTGTTTGGATGGACGGACAGACGGACATTGTGTTATGTACTTTAAATTGGAAGGTTATATGTCATCAATATGGCGAGTGTCACGGGAAACGAATGACTCGGTTGAAAATTGTCAACCAAAGTCAATCAATCCATGTGGTTTATTTTTCATTTTATGTATAGCCCATTTTTGTGCACGGAAGCGAGAGCTTTCAAGCTTTATATTAGATGTCGCATTACCCATCGTTTGGAAAACACCTGACAATTTTATTTCTGATACGTGTAAAATGTAAAGAATGTTTCAATGATATTGTGTGTAAAACAACAAAATGAGGTTGCAGATGCAATTGATTTATAACTCATGACATAAAAATCCATTCTAGATCATGCAAGTAGTGTGTGTTTACGAAACTGGTGGAAGCCACGTTTTATTTTTTTGTAGACTAGAAACCAGGTATTGAACGGTTAATAAATGACATATGTGTTGAAATTACCCTAAAAATGCTAAAACAGCGATTTTTGTAATGTTTGGAGTAAATGTTTATTTTAATTAACCAAACGGGTTCGTGTTAATGTCTTATATAGTTTCGTTAAAATAACATTCGAATATTTAACGCTCAGGCTTGACACCTCGCATTTGTATAGAACGTTTAAGTGTGTCATAGATGCTGATGCCCCCACAACACATGTTTGGACACAGTCGAATGCATTATATTTTCATAGATGGACAAAAGACAAAAAGCAATCATTCAGCAGGAATTGGTCGCAGTCGAAATTCCTCTGTTTACGATCATAAACACATTGAGGTAATTCAACAGTGCAACATTTAGTGATATTCACCTAATAGTTAATTTGAAGTCAAAACATTTATTTTGGGACTATACATTATGTAGTGAAAACACAAAGGGACATAATTTTGCAAAAACTCGTCTCATCCAAAATTCATTTATATTTATTTATTGTATTTATGTCATCCACCAAATCTTGAATTAATCCAATAAGTGCACACGTTTACCTCTATTTTGTTCATGCTTTAACTATGGGAAATAACAGTTTTTATGAATAAGTCCAATAAAAGTCGACAGAACAAAATCTGTATTATACGGAATACCGTTAGGGCCATCGTGGTTACACATTAAAATTCAGAGGGCGACAATGCGGTAGTGCGATAGAACGATGGCGACAATGCGATAGTACGATGGCGACAATGCGATAGTACGATGGCGACAATGCGATAGTCATCGTACTGTCGTCATCGTATTATCGCATTGTCGCCATCGTACTATCGCGTTATCGTACTGTCGTCATCGTATTATCGCATTGTCGCCATCGTACTATCGCACTGTCGCCATCGTATTGTCGCACTGTCGCATTGTCGTCATCGTACTGTCGCATTGTCGCCATCGTACTATCGCACTGTCGCCATCGTATTGTCGCACTGTCGTCATCGTATTATCGCACTATCACATTGTCGCATTGTCGCCATCGTACTATCGCATTATCGACTATCGCCTTCCGGTAAACAAAATATTCTTATTGCAGAAACAAAATAGATGACTTTATAAAGATGTATTTTTAAAGGGGTTACAGTTATAATGAAATCAAATTCTTATTAAGTTATAGAATGGGTAGTGATGTAAGGTATGCCGAACTGAAAAGTATTTTAAAAAGTTGCTCCATCTAGGAAAATAAAGATGTGCGCATGTGTACCGGAAGGTGATAGACGACAATGCGACAGAACGATGACGATAATGCGACAGTGAGACAATACGATGGCGACAGTGCGATAGTTCGATGGCGACAATGCGATATTACGATGACGACAGTACGATAACGCGATAATACGATGGCGACAATGCGATGATACGATGTCGCCATCGTACTATCGCGTTGTCGTACTGTCGTCATCGTATTATCGCATTGTCGCCATCGTACTATCGCACTGTCGCCATCGTATTGTCGCATTGTCGTCATCGTACTGTCGCATTGTCGCCATCGTACTATCGCATTGTCGCCATCGTACTATCGCTCTGTCGCCATCGTACTATCGCATTGTCGCCATCGTACTATCGCANGAAATTCCTCTGTTTACGATCATAAACACATTGAGGTAATTCAACAGTGCAACATTTAGTGATATTCACCTAATAGTTAATTTGAAGTCAAAACATTTATTTTGGGACTATACATTATGTAGTGAAAACACAAAGGGACATAATTTTGCAAAAACTCGTCTCATCCAAAATTCATTTATTTATTGTATTTATGTCATCCACCAAATCTTGAATTAATCCAATAGATGCACACGTTTACATCTATTTTGTTCATGCTTAAACTATTGAAATAACAGATTTTATGAATAGGTCCAATACAAGTCAACAGAACAAAATCTGTTTTATACGGAATACCGTTAGGGCCATCGTGGTAAAACATTAAAATTCAGAGGGCGACAATGCGATAGTGCGATAGTACGATGGCAAAAATGCGATAGTACGATGGCGACAATGCGATAGTACGATGGCGACAATGCGACAACGCGATAGTACGATGGCGACAATGCGAGAGTCATCGTACTGTCGTCATCGTATTATCAAATTGTCGCCATCGTTCTATCGCACTGTCGCCATCGTATTCTCGCACTGTCGCATTGTCGTCATCGTTCTGTCGCATTGTCGCATTGTCGCCATCGTACTATCGCACTGTCGCCATCGTATTATCGCACTGGCGTCATCGTATTATCGCACTATCACATTGTCGCATTGTCGCCATCGTACTTTCGCATTGCCGACTATCGCCTTCCGGTACAAAAACTATTCTTATTGCAAAAACAAAATAGATGACTTTATAAAGATGTATTTTTAAAGAGGTTACAGTTATAATGAAATCAAATTCTTATTAAGTTATAGAATGGGTAGTGATGTAAGGTATGCCGAACTGTTAAGTATTTTAAAAAGTTGCTCCATCTAGGAAAATAAAGATAGGCGCATGTGTACCGGAAGGCGATAGACGACAATGCAACAGAACGATGACGATAATGCGACAGTGAGACAATACGATGGCGACAGTGCGATAATACGATGACGACAGTACGATAACGCGAAAATACGATGGCGACAATGCGATGATACGATGGCGACAGTACGATATGACTATCACATTGTCGCCATCGTACTAACGCGTTGTCGTACTGTCGTCATCGTATTATCGCATTGTCGCCATCGTACTATCGCACTGTCGCCATCGTATTGTCGCACTGTCGCATTGTCGTCATCGTACTGTCGCATTGTCGCATTGTCGCCATCGTACTATCGCATTGTCGCCGTCGTACTATCGCACTGTCGCTATCGTACTATCGCATTTTCACCATCGTACTATCGCACTATCGCATTGTCGCCCTCTGAATGTTAATGTGTAACTACGATGGCACTAACGGTATTCCGTAGTATTATGATTCTCGCTGTTTTGATTCTTGCTGTTTTGCGACCCCTTGTTATCATACTAGTCGTGTTACTTTTTCTTCCGTCTATATCGTCATCGTACTTACATTACGTAGACGATAAATATCCCAGGTATTCAATATCTGCCCATTTAGTGTTATGTTTTCATTTATGCATGTTCAATTATGATGTTTCATACTCAAATCGTCATTTAAATTACCCGTAACTATACCCATTGTTAATTTCAACAGTTTATCACATGATATTATGTAATAATAGTCAGAAATATACTATACAACGAGTCTACAATGGAAACAGACAAAAATATAAATGTCTTTGTCAGAGTTTATGCCCTCGAAGAATCTGTATGTAATGCCATGTAATAGACATTGAAACGCCAATGTGGGAAAACATATTTTAGTGGAATGTCTCGAGGAAGATATTGTCTACCCATTAAACAAAACAGTATGTTTGTGTTCCACCCCTCTTTGATATGAATGATTTAAACGTATTCGTATATTGTATTATATTATAGTTGTCCGTTCATTCTAAACAAAGTACATGCATCGCATTTAATGTCTACTACGGTTAATTACAATCAGTTAATACGATTAAAGTACGTTTTTTTGAACAACAAAATAATAACTAACAGCAACTATTACATTTAACTCAAGATAATAAAAGGACATCTATATTTTCTCCATAAATAAACGTATGCCCTATGTATTGTAACAATATCGTGAAAAGTAAATTTCGCAGTTGGATCATATAACAATTAACCTTGTAAATGTCAATATCTTACAAAAGTTATTTCTTGGTGTAGGCTCCTGTTTAGTTTATTTTTTAACAAAAGTGCGCAAAGTACGACAATAAAATAAATGGCAATACCTACCTGAAAAAGAACCAAGTCGTAACAAAAAATCAAGATTTCCATACACAATAAAATAAGCATCGAATGGGTCAGAACTGATGAACCATCCAATTAAGTTGTCGGCCTTGTCATCCTCCCCAGCTAATGATAAAGATGAACGTCCTTTCATGCATGCAATGATCGTGCTTTATATGTATTCCATTTGTTGTATTTGAATTCGTATCCAATGGCCATCTGGTTGGAACACAAACGTATTGAAGACTCAACTAAATAACTAAATAATTCAAATACCAACCTATGTGTGTATATACAGCAGCGCTGCTATATCAACTATTGAATTGAACTAATGACATGCCAATACAACTTATTCGGAACTCAACACATCTCTGTATGCAGTTGTGCCACATGCATATTCTCAGTGACAAAAAATTTGAGGTCATTTTAGTCCAAAGGTATCACTAATTAATTAAATGGATTAATTTTTACGTCTGAAATTGAGGAGAAACCGAAAACAGTTTTCGTTTAATTCCAAATTACACTTCTTATCCGATTATGATAAGAGTATCTGACTTTTGAAGCTAGGTATAGTTGTCTAAGTCGACAATTTGCTGTATCATCTTAGAAAAGAAAAAAAGAACCCATATACATGTACAGATCAGTAAATGTTTCATCAGAACTACCTTCATTGTTCACATCTGTTTGTATGTTGTTTAAAGCAAAACAAAACCCAAGTTTAGCACATTATCAAACTTTGCGAATTATACCTTTAAAACCAAGCTACCTTATTATAGTATACGTTAAACTAACACAATATGGTTACAGTTATGAACACAAGAATAAATAATAGTTATAGTTGGCTTACATATGTTTTACTACAAAGAAATTCAATGTTGTAACATTTAGAATACATCTAGTAAATAAACGGAACGGTTTACCTGCAAAATAACAAGAAACTTGAAACAAACCAATAAGACGATTAAAATTACCTTTTTAATAATATAACGTAATACGATAATTCGTCAATTGTTTTCTATACTGTGTTACGTTGTTATTTCAAATCATAAAAGCGTATTCGTTAAGCCCCTTCTAGCCCAAGGAGTAGTATTGCCTATCATACATGTAGATGAAGCTAATCGTAGTGCGTCTCCCGACATTTCGTTCTGTTAAACATCCCTTTCATATGTTCCCACTGACTCAATTACAAAGAGATTATCTGAGGCTTTAGGGTAGGTCCACGGTGCTATAATAAGGAGAATTGCGACTAGATTGAATAAATCTGATTCAGCGTTTTCAAAAAGTGCTAATTTAGTTGGCAACTTGTTTTGTCTCAATGGGATTCTTTATTTCTGGGATATTTAATATATTTAATTCGTAATGATAGTCAGATTACGTCGATGTCATACTATGCTCTTTTACGCAAGAGCCTAGATTTCATCATTATAAAATGCGTTTAAAACGTATTCCAGTTCATCCTGAATAGAATGATAACTAAGCACCTCTTGATCAATACTTATTTTTCAAATAGTATGTTAAATGCACTTTTGTTACATGCCCACAAGTACGTGATAAGATACAATTAATGTCAACTATTGGTTTACGCATTTCTTTTTCACGAATGATTGTACATCACAATCCAGGCGAGTTCATCTTCATAAAACACACATTTTTATACCAGCAATCATATTAAAGCAATTGAAGGGCAATGAAAACAAGTAAGTAAGTGTACTCACATACCCGGGCTTTCTGTACTTAATAATTCAATGGGTGCCCATTGCCTGACTCGGTAAACGTTATTGCAGAACAAAATCATAAAAGAATAATGTCACGCACTCGCGGAACAATAATTAATCGAAGTACCATTCCAATGATTATAGGAAGATTATTTTAATGAAAAAGAAACTTGAAAACGTGTTTGTGTTTGTACCATAAAAATCAGTATTTAATCCGCGAGCATTGTATGCACTGAAAATGAAATGCAATCGAAATAGAAAGTACCGAAAGGAAATCAAAGCGTCGATATGTTAACTACTTTGTTACAAATACATAACATAAATCGGTTTCTCCAGATTATAATTTTAAGTTATATTTTCATTTTATTGTGTACAGTATGTGTCATATTTTCTTGTAAAAGCAGATGTCAATAACAAGCCTCATGTTTGCATTAAGAAAAACTGTTATTGTTGTACATAATTATACATCTTAAATTTTGTTTCAGTTCTGATGGTCGTTTAATAAAATTTCAATTTGATAAAATGGTCAAGAAAATTGGTACAAGATATTTAGAAAATATACATATTGTAAAGAAAATAACATATTTATTAATATGCAAATTAACAAACAGAGAGATCAGAAACTTATCACATGATTTATTTATTTTGTTATTGTACAAATGGTTCATTTCAAAATATTAATGCTCTTCAAAATACCTTATAGAAGAACCAGAAAAACATGTACAGCTAATTGAGCTTATGACAATGAGAAGTTGAACCTTATATGTAAAGAAAGGAACTAAATAAAAAAAAAAATCTGTTTATAAATAGTTTTACTTGAAGGACATTGTTTTTATTCTAAATGTCGTACACACACTCAAATTATTTCTTTGTGCATGGGATACATTAAGCTTATACCTCAATAGTACAATTGAACCGAACATTTAAATTCCTGTTTTACCCGGTACTTATTTTACCTTCATAGAGTCTTTTGTTATTTGTTAATTTAAGTGTTCACAAAACAGTAAACTCTTATCAGACGTCATAACATTAAATTTGTGAGACAAAAATGACAAATAATGAAAAAAGTCAAAGTTTCTTCTTGCATTTAAAAGTGTGTGAAATTTTAATGACATCCCCCGATTCTTTTATTTCCCCCAATAGAACAACATACACTGCCGACATTTGTTGAATTTCAAACGATTTATTCTGGTTAATTGATTAACTACCGTAGATCAAGAACACTTATTCAATTCAGAGTGCATGCTACAAAATATACGCGCACAGAAAAAATAACCATTGATGCAAACCACATCACGATATTACGGATCATTCAAATTGCCTGTTATTAATGCTCTTAATGCATCAGTATTAAGTACATCGCTTCTGTTGGTTTGATTTCTGTATCAAAGCTTCTTGTTTTAATACTTAGCAGGAATAATGACTGACTGTTAAGATACGAATAAAACCTTCTAAAGATTCATTATACCTTTTATAACTCACACAAGTGTTTAGTGCTGCCAACTTGCTGTAAAACTTTATTTTATTACAATTATATTAAACATGCAAGTAGTGCAATAAACAACACATAAAAGTATTCATGAGAATATTTATTTAATGGTCATTACAAACTTAACAAATTACATGTTCAAAGTTTTATGTAATGTATCTGACAGCAGCGGTTGAAAAACAAACACCTTTTAAACGTTATGTAGTTTCAATGAATTTTATCGTTATTATGTTATCGAGATCTTCATTAAAAATCCCGGATGCAAATACATATGTATAAACGCGTACTTTAAAGATACTTGACTGTTTACGTGCATTGAGTATGCGATAAATGTATTAAAATGTATATATATATATAACTAACTAGCCAGGGTACAAACAAAGGCGTATACTGTTAATTTGGATTGTAATGAAGCTTCTTGGATGTGGACACTGAGGCTACCAATTAACGAAGTGGTGTTGATAACGTTCAGTACCTGAGGAGCAATGAAAAACAAAAGTAACATTTTAGGCTTGCTCTTTGAATAAGGACTTAATGTATGTGCGTAAAGCGGTGTCCCATATTAGTTTGTACAGTCCGCACGAGCTATCAGGGGCAATACTTTCCGCCTAGTCCGGATTTCGGTTCTAGCATAAGAGTGGAAAGTGTCGTTCCTGAGTAGTATGTGCGGACTTCACAGGTTAATCTGGGAAATACTGTACGCACATGCATCAAGCCTTGTTTGCCAAGAGCGTGGCTCAATTTTTATTTCAAAAGTCAATCTGCTGCGTAACAGTTGAGAGGCAGATATAACTTAGGTAAGATAAACTTGATTGCAATCTCATAAATCAATATGCGAATGCAAAAAAATGCAAAAACGTATGGTCATAGGACATCATCAGAATCTCACAATATTATTTAGTGACATGTTTATGAGTTCATCTTTGTTCACATTTCGAATTATAAAAATACAAATGCATATTTGATATTATATGATTGTGTTGATTGCGTTGATTGAGATGTTTAACAATGTTGACATTTGAAATTACAAAATATCGTTATAACGATCGAGCGTGAAAAGGGATCGTTTTCGTTTGTAAGATAGCAATCAGTTAAAAAAAACAGACATCAATTTATTATCTATTCTCATTGTTAACACAACTAAAACCTAGTTGCATTGAACTGAAAACATGACATTGCAATTTGATTTTGTCATTCAACATGGTGATTCATAACATTGACATATAATGTAGTAATTAAATCTTGAGCAAATAAAACAAAATCATGTTAGTCGAATTTAATTAAAAATAACTCAAAACAAGTGAAAGAATTTTAAGTATTCTTATTTTGATTTATGACTTTCTCTATTTGACGTTTACCTTCTGTATAATTTACAAAACAAAATACAAAAAAAAATTAATAATACATACTTGTGTATCCTTTTGTATAAATAACCTAGATCTGAAAAACACTTGCTTAATTTAGAAAGTACAGACAAAGACCAGCAAAGTATTAATATTGTAATATATGTACAGCATTGTTGCATATATAGCTGATATTAACGTTCACGATATAAATAAAAAAAACATGCCATTCAGGAAAGACTTATTAAGGCGTTCGTTCAAAAAATGTTTTATTTTTTTTGTCAATATGTTTGGTTATGATCATATACAAAATTTAACACTGATTGCGTTAATAAAATTGATCTATACCTGTGCATACGTATAATATAACAAAATATTAAAACATCAAAAGCCTTAAGTAGGCAAATCATCTGATACTTAACTCACGTTGCAATTATTTTGACAAATATGTTTTACATAATAAGTAGCAAAAACCAACCCAGTACCAACTTTATTTATGCGACACACTGATGCAAACCAGTTACACAATTTACACATTAAAATGAGGATACAAACAACTCAATATTGTCAAGCCAGACATCGCGCGAACATATAGATGGATAGAGACCATTCTGACACAGCACAAAATTACTAGATACAACACAAAACACTAGACATAGCACAACAGAACTAAACGCAGTACCAAATCGCAAGTCCCAACACAAAAGTACTAGACACAGCCCAAAAACAATAGACATAGCACAGCAGAACTACACGCAGTACCAAATCGCAAGTCCCTGCACAAAAGTACTAGACAAAGCCCCAAAACAATAAACATAGCACAGCAGAACTTGACGCAGTACACAATAATCAAACACATCACAAAAGCACTCAGTACAGCACAAACACACTAGACATAGAACACAAGAACTAGACACAGTACCAAATCACAAGTCACAGCACAAAAGCACTAAATACAGCACACAAAAAAATGCAGAAAAGCATTAGACACAGCACACAATAATAAGACACATCACAAAAGCACTCAATACAGCACAATCACACTAGACATAGAACACAAAAACTAGATGCAGCACAAACACTAGACATAGCACAAAAGAACTAGACGCAGTAAAAAAAATCACAAGACACACAAGCACTAAATACAGAACAAAAACAAAACATTAGAGAAAAGCATTAGACACAGCGCGAAAGCAAAATACACAAGACAAAGCATGCAAGAAAAACAAAAAAATGCATACAAATTGTGCCATTGCCCTGTAATAAGAACAATGGAATACGGACTGCTGTCATTGAATAGGCGGTTTTCATGTTTGCATCTGAAGTCAAGTTTATTGTCTTCAAAATAAGTAAGACGTTACACACATATATATTATATCTACTTATTAATAATAGAACAACATACACTGCCGACATTTGTTGAATTTCAAACGATGTATTCTGGTAAATTAATAAACTACCGTAGACCAAGGACACTGATTCAATTCAGGTTGCATGCTACAAAATGCACGTGCACAGACAAATAACCATTGCTTCAAACCACATTCCGATATTACGGATCATGAAAATTGCCTGCAATGTGCGCATCAGGATTGTGCAAATCGCTTCTTTTTGCTTGATTTCTGTATGAATGAGCTTCTTGTTTTAATCCTTAACAAGAATATTGACTGACTGTTAAGATGCGAATAAAACGTTCTAAAGATTCATGATAATTTTCATAACTCATAAAAGTGTTTAGTGCTATCAAGAGGCCAGGAATTTTTTTGTATTACAATTATATTAAACATGCATGTATCGCAATAACCAAAACATATGAGCAATTTATTAAATGGTCACTTCAAACTTAACAAATTATATATATATAAGAATGGACTCCTCCGACGACTGATGTGGCCACTGATGCTTTATGAGGTGGCAATAACAGCGGTGTAAGGACTGGATAGAACCATTAGTAGACATTTGCGAAAGTGGCTTGGCAATCCACCCAGCTTCAGCAACATTGGGCTCTACGGACGATCAAATCAATTACAGCTCCCACTCAGTTCGTTGGTGGAAGAGTACAAGGTGGCCAAGGCCAGACTTGTCATGACGCTGAAGGAGTCAAGGGATGACATGGTCCGAGGAGCAGATGTTGAGACCAGGACTGGAAGAAAGTGGTCTGCTAGCCAAGCTGTAGCGCTAGCCGAGAGCCGCCTGCGACACAAAGACATTGCGGGAACAACGGCAGTGGGAACACAAGGTCTGGGCTCTACGGAGTCGAGGAGCTGGAAGAAGGCGGACAGTAGGACAAGGAGGGAGATGGTCCAGGCAGAGGTGCGTCTGGCAGAAGAAGAAGATCGAGGCATAAGGGCAGTTGCAATGGGGTGCCAGGGTGCTTGGACGAAGTGGCAGACTACAGGAAAGAAGATGACCTGGGCGGATATCTGGCGCAGCGAACCTCTACGCATTAGTTTCCTGCTCAGGTCAGTATACGACCTGCTACCTTCACCAGCAAACCTGCACAGATGGGGAAAACTGGACGACCCAACCTGCCCACTTTGCGGAAAGATAGGCACGCTAGAGCATACACTATCATCTTGCCAGAAAGCCCTTACACAAGGAAGATACAGGTGGAGACACGACAAGGTCCTCCAAGAACTGGCAGACATAGTGGAAAGGGAGAGGCGAAAGAAGAGGACTGTGAAGAAGACCGGGAAGATGCAGTTTGTTAAGGAAGGGGAAACCATCAAGAAGCAGCAGACGCCAGCAGCATCGATTCTAGATCGTGCGCAGTCATGGGAGATGGTGGTTGACCTGAAACGAAAGCTGGTCTTCCCAAGTGTGGTCCAGACAACACAACGCCCCGACATGGTGATCTGGTCGGCAGAGAACAAGTGTCTGGTGATGGTTGAACTCACAGTTCCTTGGGAGTCGCGCTGTGATAAGGCGATGGAGAGGAAAACGGCCAAATATGCTGACCTGCAGAGGCAATGCAGGGAGAAGGGGTGGCACACGTGGCTATTCCCAGTGGAGGTCGGCGTCAGAGGCTTTCCGGTAAAGTCTCTCTGGAGACTTTTCACTGCACTTTGCCTGACAGGGAGAGACAGAAAGCGAGCAGTCAACATACTTGGGGATGCAGC
Source organism: Dreissena rostriformis (assembly GCA_007657795.1). NCBI lineage: Eukaryota > Metazoa > Mollusca > Bivalvia > Myida > Dreissenidae > Dreissena > Dreissena rostriformis. Next base: position 82,467 of record VMBQ01002016.1, on the reverse strand, counting down.
GGAGAGAGCATCAAGATGGCTTTGGTTAAGGAGAGATGAGAGGAGCTGGCAGCCGACTACTGACACGTAGGGGACTGATCATCCCCTGCGGACCCACCACCAGGAGAATGTATCGAGATTAAAGGGTCGAAACATTCAATGATCGGTGGCTCTCGACTGAGGATGTCAGTAGACCAGCAGTTTTACGACTGTTTACAACTCATATGCCCCATGCTGAATGTTTGTCTGAAGTGTGTCTAATAGCAGCTGTTGAACATTTAAATGTTATGTATTGGCAATGCATTGTTTCGTTCTTATGTTATCGAGTTCGTCATTGAACTTCACCGGGAAACCCTCCGATGCAAATACGTTTGTATAAACATGTATGTTAATAGAAGATAGTTGATGTGAATTGAGTATGCAATAAATGCATTAAACACATATGTTTATATATAAATCGCCTGTATACATACAAAAGCGTGCACTGTTAATTTGGATATAATGAAGCTTCTTGGATGAAGCATCTGATGCTACTTATTAACGAAGATTTATTGTTGATAACGTTTAGTCTCTGAAGAGCAATGAATACCAAAAGTAACGTTTGAGGCTCGCTCTTTGAAAACGGCATGTGCGTAACGCGTCAACCAGATTGCGGACTGCACAAGCTAATCAGGGACGACGCGTAACGCACTTGCATTAATTTCGTTTTCAAAGAGCGAACCTTAAACGTTACGTTTGCTATTAATTGCTCCGTGCAGTCCGCACAGCCTAATCAGGGACAACACTTTCCGCCTAGACTGGCTTTTCGTTCCGATAAATCCAATAAGAGTGGAAAGTGTCGTTCCATGAGTGGTCTGTACGGAATGCGTAGGCTAATCAAGGACAATAATTTACGCATATGCGTCAAATCTTGTTTTCCCAGAGCGTGGCTCAAAATTGTATTTCAAAAATAAATATGCTGCTGAGGCAGATATAACTTAGGTAATACAAACTTGTTCTCAGTCGCAAGAATACAATATGCAAATGCAAACAATTAAAATACTAATGGTCATTGGGAACAAAATATCAGCATGTGATTAATTTTCAATCCCATATTACTATAAAGTCATTTTTGAAGTGAGTTTATCTTTTTTTAACATTTACAATAATAAAAATGCAAGGGTTAATGTAATATTTGATATTGTAGTATTGTGTTGATTGAGTTTGTTAACAACGCTGACATTTAAAATGACAAAAGCAGCGTAATCAGCGATCGTGCGCAATGAATCATACGAAAAGTACATTATATTGGTTCAAAGTGAACTTTTTCGTACATAAGATAACAATCAGTTAAAACAGACGTAAATATTTTCCTAATGTTAACACAATAACTCAATGGTAGTGAATTGAAAACATGACATTTGTATTTGATTGTGTCATAAAGATGGTGATTCATTGTGTTGGATCTTAAACAATTAAAACGAAAGAATTGTTGTCGTATGACATTATAATATCTCGATACAGAATTCGACGAAAAATTAAATTTTTTTAAAGCATTCTTCTTTTGATTTATGAATAACGCTATCTGAGGTCGACTTTCTGTGTAATTTTACAAACTATTTTATCATACTTTTGGTATATAATTTTATATACATGTATATACTTTTCTGCTAATAACATAGATCTTGCTTTATATAAAAAGGACAGACAAAGACCAGTAAAGTTGTTTAATGGTAATATAGATCTTGCATTGATGATTGGTTGAATACATAGTTGATATTAAAGTTTAAGGTATACATAAAACATTTCATTCAACTCTAGTAAGGCGTTTATTTAAAAAAAATGTATTTTTCAATATGTTTGGTTATAATCAGATTTACAATATAACACTGCTTGCGTTAATAGAATGTATCTATATCTGTGCATACGTATAATATAACAGAACATTAACATCTTGTATTTGAAACAGGTACACCGTATGTTTTTCATTGGAATTAAATTTGAACTCCAAAAGAAGGCAAATCACCTGATACTTAATTTACCTCTCGATTATTTAGACAAATATTTTGTACATGATGGCTTGTAACAACAAACCCAGTTCTAACTTTATTTATGCGTCACACTGATGCAAACCAATTACACAATTTGTAAGGCAATACAATTACAATACAAACAAGTCAATATTGTCAATATTTTCAACCCGGACATCGCGCGAACATAGAGGTGCCGATAGCAAACCATTCTAAAACAGCAAAAAGTACTAGATACAGCACAATAGCACTAGACAAAGCACGAAAGCAATAGACAAAGCACAAAAAAATGCAACAAACACACAAAACAATGCATACAAATGGGGTCATTGCCCTGTAACAAGAAAATTGGAATAGGGGCTGATATCGTTGAAAATACCGGTATTCATGTTAGGATCATAGTCATATGTTTATTGTCATCAAAATTAGTAAGACGTAATATATATAAACAAAGTGAAACTCCAGTTGCTCCAGCAGGAGATCATTCTTATCATCACCACGGGGTCCTTACATTTAGGCAAGGGACCAATGGCAATATTCGTTACACAAACGTAACAAATACGAACTTAGGTAGAGGAATGCTACAGCGTCATATTCACACATTCTCAGCCTTCGATATATCTACGGAAAAAAAAGTTTCATGATTTAAAATTTGAATTAGAAATATAAAGTAATGTGTGTTTAAAGTTATTCTAGTAATTTATCAAATAAATACAACGCAACAGGTGTCATTTTAGAATGACGGTTTGAATGTGTTGATCCAGTAAGTATTGATTACCAGTATGTGATTTCCGTGCTGTGATTATCGTTATCGGTACTTTAATTAATAGAATCTGATCTTAAAGATGCCCTTGCCTATTATTATCACTGACCGCATTTCAAATTAAACTGCCATCCAATTACTGATACTGGTCGTTACTTGGATTAGCAGATGTGCTTGCTAGGTGTGTTGTTTTTCACAACAATAGAAGAAGTTACACGTTTAGTTTGGAAAGAAGCAGACAGGGTATTTCAGGTAGAAAGTTGATGTTCTTTAGAATCGCCCAACCTTTTGACAGCAGAAATGGTTAACGCTTTATAAAGATTTTTCATTTAGACATATCAATCACAATTTGTTCAAATGAAATAATTTGGAAATTAATCATTGCTATTGTGCTGTGCAGTAATCTATACTAAATAATATGTATTTGTCTGAAAATGCACAGAACATTAAACTGTCAGTAGTTAGGAATGCATCGATGTTAATAGAAACAGCGGCAATAGATTATGTAGTAAAGCAACGTTGTTTAAAATGGAATTGGCAAAATATTGCACCGCCATGAACATGTTAAAGCTTAAATGCAATAAATCATTCACAGATCGCGACTATTTGTGTTTAATCTGTGTGGATGTAAATAACAAGGCTCGTAAATCTATGGGGGCTCCAATAAAAGTTAACACGATTAAAGGACATACACATTCGTGATCAGATGCTAAGGTTAAACACTTGAAGTGTGAATTAATATGTTCTTTTCGATTCTAAATGGTTTTTCACCATAAATGATAACAGTTGATATTTTGCTTTTATAAGCACTACAAACGATGACTTTGCGTGTGCATTCTACATATTGTAATGCTTAATGGTAAAGCAGACACTAATCCCGAACGATTACTGAAAATTGTATTTCTTGAATATGGTCACCATCTTTAGAAATCTGAACTGCACCATGAATATTGTATATGAATCAACGTTTGTGACAGTTTTAATTGAGATAATAGCACAAGCCAGTCTGACTAGTCTTTCAATAATAGATGGTTTCTTGTATTGGAACTATTTTCGTACAGCATGGGGGTTTTGTATGGCTTTGAAACACGTCATATGAGAAATCTGTCGCATAAGGTCATGATTTTAGGGCGGAAAACGGAGACATTGTCAAAGTTATCACAAATTAATATAATTTGACGACATCTTATGAACCTTTCCTTAAAATAATTGGATACTTAATTAGGTTCTTCTCTGGCTTCTCATTAAATCGAATCATCAAACTGTATACGAATAATCTATCTTTTGAAACATGACCATTGATATTGATGACATGTTTACTAACATATTATTTTCGCGAGTTTTATTTTTATATAAATAAAAAAAGTGATTTAATTAAATTTATATACGATCATATATTTATGAATTCAACTACGTAGGCCATCAATAAACATATTGACAGACATATTGCACAAAACTACTTATTAAATTAAAGGCAAAACGCATGCAGTACGCATATATATACAATTTATTTTGGATATGCGAATGTGTACATAAAATCATTATTCGTTAGTTGTTAATTCTTTCTTAAGCTGTATTACATTGTTATACAGCCTTTGTTGGAGTAACAAAACAATTACATATTTTTAAGACACACACTGTGTGCATATTAGTTTAAATACATTTGAACGTCAAACAAACACGTGTCACGTATTTAATTAACACGTGCCAACTGTTCAAATGACTGATTGGAAAAAAAAACATTATGCAGGGTCGACATAAAGTCACTATATGCGACTCACTGATGCAAACCAGAAACGGGGTTCATGTAATATAAATCCAATTTTATACGTCAATAGTGAACTCGTAGACCCGCAAATAATCAAATAGAAATTCGATTTTTGCTTTCATGTCATGAATTGTCACAGTTAATTGAGGAACATAGGGAATTACTGTAAACCACGATATTGGGTGTGTTATAATAAGCACTTTGCTGAATCTTAAACATTTTTTTTCTAAACGTTGTATTCCGTTAAATTCATAAACTGCAGTAGATCCATAAAACAAATTCAAACAAGGTTGCGTCTTACAACATGCACGCGCACTGACAAAAAGCCATTGATAAAAACCCACTTACCGATATTCCGGATCACAAACATTGCTGGGAATTAATGCATCAGGATTACACACATCGCTCCCGTTTGTTTGATTTATGTATGAATGAGCTTCTTGTAGTTTTAATACTTAACAAGAATAAAGACTGACTGTTGGGATGCGAATAAAACGTTCTTAAGATTCATTATAATTTCCATAACTCACAAAAGTCTTGAGTTCTATCAAGTGGCTATGAAACATTTCATTTTATTACAATTATAGCAACATGCATGTAGTGCAATATCCAAAACATATGAGAAATTTATTTAATGGTCACTTCAAAAAAATTACAAAAAATATGTTCACTGTGTGTCTGCAGTGTATTGAACAGCAGTGGTTGAAAATAAACCTTTTAAACGTTATGTATTTTCAATGCATTTATTTCGTTATTATTTTATCGAGATCTTTATTGAAATTCACCGGGACAATCCCGGTTGCAAATACATATGTATAAGCGTGTACGTTACTAGAAGATATTTTACTGTTAACGTGCATTATGTATGCAAAAAAATCCTTTAAACATATATAAAGTTCGCCGGGTTACTTAAGAACAACGTGGACTGTTAATGTGCATTGTAATTTGTGAGGCTTAGTAATTGTATATGTTGGTCTTGCTGTCGTTTTCAGAAAGAAAATCGAATGTTGAAGATTACACAGTAAATATAATTTATTTCAACGATATCCAGGACATGGTGCGATGTTCATCCAATTACGTTCCTCAATAGTAAAACCCCTTAATGTGCTTGACAAAGATAGATTTTACAAATGGAAAGATTTTCCTTTCTTCCAAAACGCTATTTCCACATTGTCTAATTTATTGTTTACGCTATGGTTCAGTTATTCATCTGCAAATGATGAATGGCATTTGTAGAAATATATGTAATAAATGTAACAGTTTTCGTGGCCGTGGAATGTTTTTTTTTAAAGAAGTCTCTTCTAAAAGCAAATCCAGTTTAGGCGGTAATTGTCGTCCCTGATTTGCCTGTACGGACTGCGCATGCAAATCTAGGACAACACTTTGCGCACATGCATTAGGCCCCGTTTTTCCAGAGAGAGTCTCTTTCATTTTAAAATGTAATCTCATCCGTCACAGTTGGTGAGACAGATATTTAACTTACGTTAACAACTTGTGTGCAGTCTCGAGAATAAAATATGCAAATGCAAAAAAAATGCAAGTATGAATGGTCAGAGAAAACCCGTACGTATCAAACTATTATTTAGGTTCAATCTCGTATTATGATTAAGTGATTTTTTTAATAAGTGTTTCCCTTTAACATTTAAAATTATAAAAGTACAAGTGAACATGCAACAGTTGATATTATATGAATGTGTTGTTTCAGATTGTGAACAATGTTGACATTTGAAATTATAAAATAACGTAACCACGATCATGCGCGTTGAGTCATGTGAAAATCATATAAGTGACATTCGTACAAAGTGATCGTTTTCATTCGTAAGGTAAGTATCAATTGAAACAGACGTTAATATATTCCTAATGTTAACACAATAAAAACGAAAAGGTGGTATATTGAAAACATGACATTTTAATTTTATTTTGTCATTAAACATGGTGATTCATGGTGTTGAGTCTCAAACAATTCAAACGAAATAATTATTGTCGTGTTACATTAAAAAGACTTCGATTAAGAATTCGATAAGAAATGAAATTACTTTAAGTATTCTTATCTTTATTTATGAATATCTATATCTGACGTCAACTTTCTGTATAATTTACAAAACTATTTTATAATACTTTTGGTAAATAATTCTGTATACTTGTATAAACGTTTCAGCAAATAACCTTGATCTGATAAACAAGTGCTTAATATAAAAAGGACAGGCAAAGAGTAAAGCTTTAAAATTGTAATATAGGTCTTTTCAATTGTTGCAATGTTGCATGTATAGTTGTTATTGTAGATTAAGGTTTACATAAAACACATTACATTCAGATAATACTAGTTAAATTATAATAAGGCGTTTATTTAAAAAAAATATGTTTGAATATGTTTGGTTTTTATCAGATATACGATATAACACTACTTGCGTTAATAAAATAGATTTATAACTCTGCATACGAATAATAATACAGAACATTAAAATCGTGTATTTAAAACATTTACACTGTATGCTTTTCATTGCAATTAAATGTGAACGCCCAAAGTAGACAAATCACCTGATACTTAATTCACCTCGCAATTATTTAGACAAATACCTTTACATGATTGTAAACACCAACCCAGCACCAACTTTATTTATGCGACACACTGATGCAAACCAGTTACACAATTAACGCAATAAAATAAGAATACAAACACGAAAATATTGTCAATATTGTCAACCCGGACATCGCGCGAAAATAGAGAAGCCGATAAGCTAACCAATCTGACACAGCAGAAAACACTAGTTCAGCACAAAAGAACCAGAAGCAGTATAAAATTACAAGACACAGCACACTAGTATTAGATACAGCACAACAACACTAGTCATAGCACAAAATACCTTGACGCAGTACAAAATCACAAGTCACAGTACAACAAAAATATATACCGCACAAAAAGACTAGACATAGGACAAAAGAATTAGACGCAGTACAAAATTACAAGACACTGCACAAAAGCACTAAATACAGCACAAAACACTAGATTAATCACAAAAGAACTAGACGCAGTACAAAATGAGGAGACACATGACAAAACCACTAAATACAGCACAAAAACACTAGACATAGAAGAAAAGCACTAGACACCGCACACAAGCGCTAGGCACAGCACGACACATGCAACAAACACAAAAAATGCATACATCTAGCTTCATTTCCTTGTAAAGAGAACAATGCGATAGGGACTGCTTTCATTGAAAATGACGGTTTTCTTGTTTGCATCTTAAGTCATAAATTGAATGTCTCCAAATAAAGTTAGACATTACAAATATGAAGAAAGTGAAACTGCACTTGCATGAGAATGAGATAGTTCTTATCATCACCAAAAGGTCCTTTATTTCAGACAAGTAAACAAAAGAAATACTTGCTTAAGTAGGGCAACTTCACAACTTCGTATTCACATTCACAGCTTTCGATATATATATATATATATATATATGGAAACAGTGTAATTATTTGAAATAAGAATTAGAAATATGGTGTAAGTAAGTGATACTCAACTAAATACAACGCGGAAGGTATTATTTTCGAATTGCGGTTTGGATGTGTCGATCCAGTAAGTATTGATTACCAGCATATGATTCCCGTGATTAAAGAGTATGGTCCTCTAATTAATGGAATTGGACCTTGAAGAAAATACTTGTCTATTAATATCACTGACCGCATTACAAATTAAACTACTAATCCATTATTGACAATTGTTGTTACTTGCTTTACAAGGTGTGACTCAGCAACTGCGGATGATCTACAAAAAAAAACATAAAGATGCCGGGCGCTTTTGCAAAAACATTTCTTCGAAGTTAACTTGAATCATATACAAAAGAAGCTTTTGTTTTATATAAAAAAAACACCCTACTCGAATGTTGTATTATTATTTATTGTTAGCCTATCTGTTTTCTGTTGGTTTTGTGTTTACCAACAACAGAATGGTTAACAAATTGAATTTGAAAACATTTAGGAAAGCTCTTTTATGTTGGAACTTTTGACAAAACAAAGGATTAACGCTATAGATATATAGATATTTCGTTAAGACATCTTAATAATATTTTGTTCAAATAAACTCATTTGACAAATTAGCTTTGCTGATGTGCTGTTTCATTGTGCAATAATCTTTACAAAATAATATGTCATTTTATGAAGATGCGATAAACATTAAACTGACAGTAATGAGGAATGCATCGATGAATATGAAACAGCGGCAATAGATTATGTAATGGAGCAACGTTGTTAAAAATGGCATTGACAAAATATTGCATCGTCACGAAAATGTTATGGCTTAAACGCAATAAATCATTCACAAATCGCGACTATTTAGGTTTAATTCGTGTGGATATAAATTACCAAACTTGTAAATCTATGGGGGCTCCTATACAAGTTAAAACGATTAAAGGATCCACATATTTATGCTCAGATGACAAGGTTAAACAATTGAAGTGTGAATTAATGGTTAATATCCGAATCGAAATGTGTTTTCACAACAAATTAAAGTCGAATATTTAAAAGCAAACCACTAGAAATGAACGAATACTGCCATTTATTATTGGTTTATAAAAAAAATTTAGCGTCTAGGGGATTTGTATAACGATTTTGATCGGCATATAGCATAATACATTGCAGAACAGTATATTGCAAAGACAGTGCAATAATTTTAAAGGACAAAAACATCATGATCACCCATTTTGGTATTTAAATAATGTACTTAATCTGCTACCATTAGACTTCATCGAATGGAAGAGGTGTATGCAAGTAATTATTAGCTGAATGTACATATGTATGCATGTAAAATATATACAGACGTACCAGATTCCCCTTGTATAAATAACAAATAAAATATAAAGTATACATTTTATAATGCTTGCAACCGGACAGTGTTGCCATAGCGCTTACACGGCGTTCGCCGTGTGATCGCCGCAATATAATCATGTCAAAAAATATTCTATGGAGCGCACATACACTTCTTACCACGTCCTCTCTGCGTACTCATCGCGTTCTTACAGCATCATCAAAACGTCTCTATTGCGTTCAATGCGTTCTCAATGCGTTCAAGAAGTGGATACAGCGTGTTCACGGCGTGCTCACTGCTCTTTCGACGTTTAAGAAATTGCGTTAAAAACATATTAATTGTTATACATTCAAATGTAAGCATTTGCTTATTACGTTGACGCGGAAAAATCATGAAAAGCGAGGCAACGCAACGACAGCACGTTTTCCGAGGCCTCCACCAGCGGCCTCGATTACATGCCTACCGGTTCTGGACCCAGGCCTATCAAAACCAAGCAATAAGGATAAGTCGGAGACTTATTCACTCAAAACCATATAGTGTCCAGCTCCAAAAGTAGCCAAACTGTGTGGCTTTTTTCTACAGTGATCATACAGCGTCGTCGCGGCGATTGTTGATACAACGTATTTACAGAGCTCATTCAGTCACGCCTTTCAAACGCGATGTTTTTGAACATACTTAAAGTTAAAGCCACGATATGGCATTCCAGGCGATTTTACGGCGCGTTCACAACGTTTGAACGGCTTTGGCGGCGACATCACAACTTGCACATTGATGTTCTTCATATGTGTTGGGACGTCAACAAAGCACCACAAGAAAGGATCACATTTATGGAACAACGGAACAAGTCTAATACCAATGCACACATCTGCGTCCGAAAGTTCCCAATACATGTGTTTTGTTCGCAAATACATTGCTCGTTGACTATTTATCTTGTACTAGTGTTGGTAGAGATGTCTTGTATGGTTAACAGGCACGATTAATGACTAAAATTCTAATTTGAATACCATTAAATAATCTATGAACACATAGAGTGTACCATGAGTAGTCTGTCGAGGTCTGTTTAACCTTTTAGTATGAACTTAAGTATCTGAGAGATATTTATTATTTTATTGCATTTTCTTTCATATATGCATTCATACAAATATACATATGGTGCATAGTGCATCAAAGTGCATAGAGTAGACATACTACAAAATGATGTTATCGAATGTAAAGAAAAAAGCAAAAAGGTTGGGTCACAAGTTTTAATAACATAAGATGAAGACCCTTCCCATTATTTCCGATTCGGTAATAAGGACATTCAAAGTGCACATTGTGAGTGTAAAATTAACAATTCAGTAAGTAAAAAAAAAGACTTAAGCTTACGACAAAAAACCTTCGGGAAAAAGTATTAACAATTTTTACACTCCAAATGGTTAAGAGAAAAAATGTAAACTAAAGTTAAAGTGAATGTTATAATATTACAATTAACTAAACTTAACATATGTATACACACACAAAAAAATGAAACATAAATTGAAAAAAATATATAATAAAAAAACAATATAATAAATTGCTCCACAAAAAAAAAAATACAATAAATTAAAATAAATTGCTCCACACAACCCAGCTCTACAAACTCAAATATAGCACATAATCTACAGCGAACATACTTCAACTCTGTTGGGTAAAATGGAACAAGAGAAAAACATTGAAAATGTGTTTACAGTCAAATATTTATATGAACTTGTTCGAAGTCTTAACATATCTTTGAACTTCCAGAAATAACACATCGTTTTGGTTATCAGTTAGTTCTGTGATACTATTTAAAAGTTTAGATGTCTCAGATTAATCTAATATACAGACATCTAACGCACTTTTCATCAAATTAACTGGATACTTTACGAGGTACTTATCTGGCTTCTCATTGAATGTGAGTCATTGATGCAAACCAGAGACGAGGTACATGCAATAGAAATCCAATTAAATAGTAAACTTGTAGACCCGCAAATATTATAATAGCAATTCTTTGCGTTCATGTCCTGAATTGTCACAGTTAATTGCGAAACATAGGGAATTACGGTCAAACACTAAAGAGAGTATGCTATGATAATCACTCTCGTGACATGTATTTTGTGGTATGTAAAGTAGTTATTTATAATCACTAAATTTTTGCTCGGAGGAGTTAACATAACTGCACTTTAGATAAATTTTACAAAAATAACCAAATAATTATTCACAGAGTTAAGAGCCATTGGTCATAAAACTGAGGTTTGCATGGGGAATGCAAAGACTTTACAAACAACATCCTATTTAAATATAAATCACACTGTTTAAAATGGAATCAGCAAAAAAAATGTGTCAACATAAAAGTATTGTTGAAAGGCAATTAATCAACGATAGAGCTCCTCTTGGACAATTTTGTATAAAAATAAGCTGTAAGACTCGTCACGCTATGAGGAGGCACCCATAAACGTTAACCCGATTAAACGATCTACATATTAGAAAGCAGATGCTAACGCTATACCATTGAAGTGTGAATTCGTTGTCAACATCTGATTCGTAATGGTTTTTGACAACAAATAAAATAGTCGTAATAATAAAGTATACCGTAAAAAACAGTAATAACTGTCTAGTATAATAATTGTATGTTCGTGTAACCTCGAATCAAGGCTTTAGGACAATTAATGTTGTTGTCAAAGGGCGTCATAAAATATCCAAACAAAAATGAATCTAGAAAGCGGCTTGTTTAAAATCTCGTTAGGTGTGAAATTATTTACAGTGTATTTTTACTACATCGCGAAATGGATCGCTTTAACATAGTTAAGCTACAGTATATTAATTGAATTTGGAATAAACACATTCCTCAGGGATCAATCGGATTCGTAAAAATACAAGACACTTTATATTTAATAGATCAATTGACCATGTTCTGTAAAATCAAACGCTGTGTTGAAATCGAGAGAATCAAAGAGCTTTATATGATTTTACTGATGGGTTAGATTATGTGCATTGTAAAAGCATACAGACAAATCACTTTTGTTTCCTTTTCCTTTGTTTTGAGATTTTTTGAAGAGCTTATCATGTATAAATGCTTTTGATTATGAACGCGAATACCGAGCGAATTGTTTGTATTGAATATCGCTTCAAATGATGTAATATTTTCCCCTCATGAAACATAAAGGCAAATATTTCGGCAATCAAACATCATAAGACCATGTTTGCATTAATAGTGTGTTAACTATCATTATAATAATAAACCTACATTGTACTACAATATACGTTTCTTCACATCTGAACCAAACGGAATGCAAAAACTGGAGGATCCAAAAGTCAGTATATATTAAAACATGTTTGGACGAGATCAATAATACATTGGAAGTAATGTATTCCTAACATCGGCACAATAAGGTCATTAACGATCAAAGAGATAACAGCGGCAATAGATTCTGAAGTGAAGCAACATTGTTTAAAATGGATTGGCAAATTAATAGCGTCGTCAAAAAACTGTTATGTCCAAATGTGTTCAAGTTTATTGAACTACACATGTACTTAATAGTTCAAACAAAATAGTGTTAAGAAAACTAGCCATGTTTTGTTTAAACTGCTTTCAAATGCGAGAAAATATCTTATATATGATGTATAAATAAGTATATTTTTCACAAAGACAATTAGCACATAATAGTGTTATACTTGTTGCATTCATTAAACTACGTTTTGACATTATGTGGTCATTGTGTATTAACCTCATCCATGTGACATTCTCACGAAACCATGTTGTATTTAAAAAAAAAAGATCTTTCTTCGAAATAATGTATGTTTTGTATTTAATTGAAACGCATGCTGTTATTGCATATGTATGTTTATGACGATGAGCTTTATATGCTTAAGTCCAAATGCACAATTTTCTGTTATACCTAATGATAAAATATGACATTTCTGCAGTAAAATAATAGCAGTGAAAAGAACAGAATTGTTCTTTTCACCGGTGAAAAGAACACATTTTCGGAATTCCTTTTTCTATTGTTAGATTATCATATCAAGATGTAATTCCCTTGTTTATATCCTTGTTCAAATTTTTTCTATGATCACGAGTGAAATATAATCCATATTCCACCGAATCCAACAAATTGTCTTTTAATTTTATCCTTTTTTTACCGTTTATTTACATTGTAAAATAGTTTAGCTGAAGAATTTCCCTGGAATAATGACGTCATTTCAATGTATTGAGGCAAGCCACGGGAGAGAGGGTCATTTTTTAGCGAAAGGGAAATTATTATTAATTATTTTCTTGAAAAAGGGGCATAAAAGAAACCGAAAATGTGTTCATGTCAGTGTAAGATCGTATGTTAATTCATTCGTGATCATAGAAAAATATTATTTTCACTCGTAGCTGCGCCACGCGTGAAAATATATTTTCTATGATCACTCGTGAAATAACAAACGATCTAACACTGACATGAACAAATATCCTCTATATGTTCTGTTTTGATCGGTTCGGTTATGGTTTACACGCATTAAATGATCAACAGATCGCGACTATCAATGTTTAGTGTGTGAATGTAAATCAACAGACTCGTAAATCTATGAGGGCTTGAATAAAAGTTAAAACGATTAAAATACCTACACATCCGTGAGCAGATGCCAAGGTTTAACGCTTGAAGTGTGAATAAATGGTTTATTTCCGAATCGAAATGGTTTTTGCCAACAAATCAAATAGTCGAAAGATAAAAAGCAAACCCCTATAACTCTTACTGGCAGGCATTATTGGTGTATTGATCTTTAGCGTCAGTGTAAGTATAGCATAATAGAACAGTATATTGTAAATACAGTGCGGCAATTAAAAAAATTAAATGGTTATCATCCTTTTCAGTGTTTAAATATGAGACGTATTCCACTACCATTGCACGTTGCTGAACTGATACGATATGCTGTACAACAGACTGCCCATCAACATATCAATAAGCATACGAATTACAACGAAAGTAATGTTCTCAAATGTAGTACAAATACTTATGCGTGTCAGCATGCACTTTATTTAACTTTACATCACACATAAATTCTTGTATTTGTATATGTGATATTATTATTGAGACGGTTTAGAGTACAATAACATAAAACACTTTTGCGAAAGTGGTGTGTATGCAAATAAGCTGAATGTACAGCGTGAGGCATGTTAACATTTACTTTATATATCTAGTGTATAACAATAAGGAGAAAATAAAATTAAAATAAGTACCCATTGAATAATGCATGCGTAAGTCACACAGGACAGCGTTGGCACAGCGCATGCACGTTGTTCGCCGTGTGATCGCCTCAAAATGAGTATGTCAATACATATTGTATGGAGCACACATAGAGTCCTAGGCAGGGTCTCATGGCGTCCTCATCGCGTTCTTACAGCATCAACACAAGTTCACAACGTCCATATTACGTGAGGCAACTCTAGGGAGGCAAGTTTTCCTAAGCCTCCACCCGCGGCATCGATAACATGCCTACCACCACTGGACACATGCCTAGCACAACCAAACGATGATGATAAGCCGGAGCCTGATTCGCCAAAATCAAAACCTGTTTTGGCTTAAAGCCTTGTTGTGCGAAGCCCCAACAGTAGCTTAACCATGTAACTTATTTCTACAGCGTTCATTCGGCGACGAAGTTGATACGGTGCTTTTACAGCGCGCGTTCATGCGCGCCATTCGAACGCCGAGCCGCAGCTATATTTTTTAACATAACCAAAATGATCGCCGCAATATCTTGTTCGAGGCGATTCAACGGCGTCCTAACAACGTTTGTACGGCGTTGCGCAGCGCACATTGACGTACGACCGTGTAATTGTTGGGACGCCGTGGGAGCGCCGATGAAAGGATCATGTTTATGGTAGACCGAAACGGTATAATACCATTGCTATTAACACATCGGTGTCTTAAAGCTCCCAAGAAATGGGTATTGTTCGGAAATCAATTGTTCTTTGACTATTTGTGTCGCGTTCTGAGAAAACTGGAAAAAATGCATGTGCGTAAAGTGTCATCCCAGATTAGCCTGTGCAGTCCGCACAGGCTAATCCGGGACGACACTTTCCGCCTACACTGGATTTTCTCTAAGAAGAGACATCATTTAAACGAAAAATTCCATAAAAACGGAAATTGTCGTCCCTGATTATGCTCATGCTAATCTGGGTGACAATTTACGCACAAGCGTTATGTCCAGTTTTCTCAGAACACGCCACATTTATCTTTCACCGACAGGGTATAGATGAATTGTCTCGTAAGCAGACACGATTTATAATTAAAGTATTATTATTTGAAAACCATGAAACATTGAACTTAAGTATCGAAGTGGTAGACGGAATAAAACTGCTGTAGCTGTGGCATTAAGGCGCTTTAATAACAACTACAAACGTCGTCCTGTGTATTCTTCAGATATCAATACTTATATGGTAAATACGACGTTAATCTAGAAAAATTACTGAAAGTTTTATTCCTTAAAAATGGTCACCATCTATATTAACGTCAACTGTACCAGGAACTTTCTTTATGATTCAATGTGTGTGACAATTTTAATTGAAATAATAGCACAATCAGTCTGAGTTGTCCTTCGATAATAGCTGGTTTCATATATTGGAAGTTTTTTCGTACAGAATGGGTGTTTTGTATGGCTTTGAAACACGCCATATGATGAATGTCTCGCTATCGGTCATGAAATTTAGGACAGAACAGAGAGACATTGTCAACGTAATCGCAGATTAATTTAATTTAAGGACATCTAACACACTACAAAAAATAATTTCATTAAAATAACTGATTACTAAACTATGTAATACTTTGGCTTTTATTAAATCAAATCATCAATCTATATACTAGTGATCTATATTTTGAAACATGACCATTTACATTGACGACGTGTTATCTTATATATTTCATTCGCGAGTTTTATTAAAGACCCGCCGCTTGCAAAAAATGATGAAACGTTGAGTATTTGTTAATATTACTTACTTTAAAACAATATGCATAATAAGTCATTTATTTAAATGTGTATAAGATCATATATTTATAAACTCAACTTGCATGCACGAAATACTTATTCAATTAACTGCAATATTTAAATATATACAATATCTTTGGGATATGAGAATTCATACATAATATCATTATCCGTTAGTTGTAAAATCTTACGTAAGTTGTATTAAGTTGTAATAAAGCATTTGTGTGGGAGTAAAATGCAGTATTAAACTATGTATGCATATTAATTAAAATATACTTGAACGTCAAATATACGCATTAACTAACACGTGTAAACTGTTTAAATGACTGCTTGCAACAAAAACTTCTACCAAGGGTCGACACTTATTGATGCAAACCAGAGACGAGGTTCATTCAATAGAAATTAGATTAAATACGTCAATAGTGAATCCGAAGACCTGCAAATATTATAATAGAAAATCAATTGCGTTCATGGCCTGCATTGCCACAATTAATTGAGGAATATAAGGCATTACGGTAAAACACAATAAGGAGTATGGTATACTTATCACTTTCATGACACGTTTTTTGTGGTAGGTAAACAAATCACTTCTAATCATTCCTACCAGACACATGCTTATTATATAAATTTCGTGTTTAATAAAAACTGATTGAATAAGGCGATTGCAACCGCAAATAGATATGTGTAAATAATCAATAGTTAATTCATATATACACAAGAAATGATTTTAGAAAAACGATTATTGTGTCGACTTTTGTATATATTAAAAGCCAGACTGTGCATTCAGCATGCACTTATTTATATCGGTAGCCCAATCTGGCTCCCAATCGCCGAGACAAAGACAAACAGACTGAGAAGTGACCCTGTTATGCTGCACAATCGCATGTAATGCGTTTAAATTAAGTGTACACATATCACATCATTGCCGTGCGATTTTCGCTGGTGAATTAATACTTAAAAGGTTTGGATGTTTACATCAAATATGAACAACTGAATGTTCGTTGTATATCACATAAGGCAAATAATCAACCCTATATAATATTGAATGCATATGTAACAGTACATGGTAATTTGCTCGGATGAGTAAATATAAAGTCACTTAAGATAAAATTTGTTCAAAATTACCAAATTATTATGAACAGTTAAGAAGCATTGGGCATACAACTGACATTTACATGGGGAATGCAAATGCTTTAAAAACAAAAGACAAATAATCTTTAAACGAACACAAAATTGATGATGTTTTAAATGAAATTGGCAAAATAATCGCGTCAACATTACAATATGCTTCAAGCGCAATACATCAACAACAGAGTTCTCCTTGGACAAATGTGCATTAAAGTAAGATTTAATATTCTTCATGCTATGAGGAGACCATAATCAACACTAACCCGATTAATCGATCAACACATTAGTAAGCAGATGCTAAGGTTATACAATTGAAGTGTGAATATGTTGTCAACATCAGAGTCGTTAGGTTTTTGACAACAAATAAAATAGTCGTAATAAAATGGTTTACGGTAAAAAGTAAGTAAAAACTGTCCAAAAGTATTAGTGTTTTCCGTTTTACGTCACATTACGGGTTAAGGACAATTCATTTGATTGTCAAAGGGCATCATTAAATATCCGAACAAAGGGATTCGGAAGTCTTCTTGGTTAAATTATCGATATTTAATTATTTCTTGTGTATACCTTTAACTGTTCTTTATTACATCGCGAAGTTGTTTGGCTTTAAAATCAATGGCACAGTCACACACATATGTGTATCTTTTGATGGGAGGCTATATCGTCCAATGTCGTATTATCTAGGGCTGCTAACAAAGACATGTTCAAAAGCATAGAAGAAATGTAATCAATACTGTCTTCAAGCGATAATATCCTTCAAAATCGACAGAGTTGTGTGGTGTAACATCTGCGAAGGAAACCATGTACAATAAAAGGATACACATTTTTCAGTTATGTATATTTACACATTTTGAAACAATGTCGTGTTATAAAGCAATAAAGTCTATTTATTTGTATATTATATAAAGTAAACAAATAAATAGACATTATTGCTTTATAACATGACATCGTTT
The DNA here is from genome assembly GCA_007657795.1 of Dreissena rostriformis. Taxonomy (NCBI): domain Eukaryota; kingdom Metazoa; phylum Mollusca; class Bivalvia; order Myida; family Dreissenidae; genus Dreissena; species Dreissena rostriformis. Next base: position 64,100 of record VMBQ01002016.1, on the reverse strand, counting down.
CAAAATGTGTAAATACACATTACTGAAAAATGTGTATCCTTATATACATCAATATATATATTAATATATCAATATATATATATATATATATCAATATATATATCCTACTTAAACGTCTCGTCGGTTTAAAGTTAGTTGCATCCAACCAAACAAAAGCACGTTTTACAGCAATAACTATTTCAACCTGGATTGAAACACATTTTCGTCAGCGTTTCTTATATAATATATTAAAAATTAATAAAAAGGCTTTTTTGCTGATAATAATATTTTAATTAGTATGAATGGGTAAGAAATCAGTCCATTTGCTAAGTTTCAGTTAATAGTGCGCCATGTTAGTGTTCAAGTGGAGGTGTATTCGACCCCCTCCCCCCACACACACACATTTCCTCTAAGGTTAACTTTAGCGTATTTATTTATGTACTAGTCTGCTCTGTACAATATACACAGTCATTACTTATGTAAGGATGATTGTCAAGTCTACACATAAGTGCTAACAATAATGTCCTTTTATAATACTTTTGGTATATACTTTTAAAAACTTGTCTGCAAACATCCTAGATCTGATAGAGACGTTCTTAATAAAAAGGACAGACAAAGCCCAGTACATTTTTTAAATTGTAATCTATATTTGTATAATTTTAAAAATTGTTTTTGTAATAATTCTTGCAAAGATGCATTGTTGCATATATAGTTGATATTAAAGTTTAAAGTATATATAAAAAAACATTCCATTCAGATAATACAGGTAAACTTAATGCTTGTCATTGAAATTAAATGTTAACGCCTAAAGTAGGCAAATCATCTGATGCTTAATTCACCTCGCTATTATTTAGACATTTTTTTTAATGATTGTAAAAACCAACCCAGTACCAACTTTATGTATGCGACACACTAATGCAAACAAGTTACACAATTTACGCAATAAAATTATAATACAAACAAGTCAATATTGTCAGTATTGTCAACCCGGACATCGCGCGAACATAGATACACTGTATACCGATAGCCAACCATTCTGAAACAGTACAAAAGCAATAGACATAACACAATTGCTATAGACACAAAAGCACCTAATACAGCAGTACAACACTAGACATTGCAGAAAAGCACTTGACAAGGCACGATAACAATAGACACAACAATCCTTTAATTAATGGAATCTGATCTTAAAGATGCCCGTTCCTATTATTATCACTAACCGCATTTCAATTTAAACTGCCATCCAATTATTGACACTTGTCGTTACTTGGATTACTTGGTTGACTTAGCAACTTCGAATGATTTACAAAGACATAAAGATGCCGAATCTTTTGCAAAATACATTTCCACAAAGTTAATTAACATCATATGAAACAATCCAACAAAAGAGGAGTAATAATGTTATTTTGTTAAGAAGCAGGAAAGGTCTTTTTGTTGGAAGTTGATTGTCTTTAAAATCATCCAACCTCTTGACAGAACAGAGGATTGACGTTATATACATTGTTTTCATTTTCAGAGGCATATCAATTTTGAAAATAAGCGTTGATGATGTATTGTAACATTGAGCCGTCATCATTACTAAATAATACGTCTTTAATTGTCAGTTGTGAAGAATGCATCGATGTAATAAGAAAAAGCGGCAACAGATTCTGAGGCAAAATATTGTGTCGTCATGACACTATCGTGGTTTAAACGCAATAAATCATCGACAGATCATGAATTATAATGCTAAATGTGTGTGTATGTAAATCAACAGACTCGTAAAGCTTTGGGGGCTCCAATAAAAGTTAACACGATTACCAGATATTCACATTAGTGAGCAGATGCTTAGGTTAAACTCGAAGTACTAGTTAATATCCGAATCGAAATGGGATTTCACAACAAAATGAATAGTCCAATGATCAAAAAGAAAACCACTAGAAACAAACGCGTACCGTCGGGCATGATTGTGTTATTGGTCTGTACTAGCGAATAGGGTTTAGTAGAATAATAGTTGTCGTCAAATAGCGTGATAGATCAGACAATTGTAACGATCAGTGCAACATTAAAACAATCATTGTAAACCGTCGCGTTACGAATTTTCAATTACCTAAACCAGTGATTTTAAATCAGTCATCAATAAAGTTATAACGTTAGAATGACAAGCAATTTGAAATGGCGAAACTCTTAAACATTGCATGAAATAAAGCTTACTGGTACTCTTGATTCTGGAAATGTGTTCGGGCAGACATGATCGAATTGTATTTAAACACTGCAGAATAATATATACACGTTTGACACATTCGTACCTTCTTAACAAAGGAGAAGCACCTTATCGTATACCGTGCAATTAGCACTTACTATTAAGCATATGATTTTTGAGTGTACATACAAAAAATTTACACTTCAGCTGCATCAGCAGGAGACAAGCCATAGTGTAGCATGTGGTACACTGTGCGCACTCGTGTTATTGAGCAAAAACTTTCTATTTTATAACGGGGATGTTTTTTTCAAATCTTATGTTAAGTCATTGAATTTCGCTTGGAAGCTGAATATTGTATCTAGGTGTTTAGATTTTACCACACAGTCTCACGATACTAGACATTTCCGCCACGTAATTTAAAAAACTATCAATGTTGGAAAATAAATTATTCGGACGAAAATCTGAACACAGATACATACATGCATACGTACATATAAACATACCAAAAGAACAAGATGAATTTCAAATGTCTCCTATTTCATTCTCGATGGTTGAGGCATACAAAAATATAAGATCTAACACCAAAACGCTTATATAGGCAATTGTATACGCACTACAAACGACATCCTAATGTTGTTTGAATATTTTGTGTATGAACATAATGTATATGCCTTATGTATATTACATAAGGTAGCTTGACGTTAATCCAGACCAATTTTTGACGATATGATTACTTTCATATCAGCCCCATCTATATATCAACTGTACCATGAATTACATATTTGAATCAAGGAATAAGAAGATTTCATATGAAATTATGGTACAAACGACCCGACCCGTTATTCGATTTTATTAGGCTTCGAATATTGGAACTTTGTTCTCAGGGCATCGTTGTTGGAAGGCTTCGAAGCACGCCATGTGATAAATATGCGGACAGAAGTCATGTTAATAAGGGCTGTGAACACTCAGACAGAGCTAATAATACCTTAAAAGTGTCGCAGTCTTTATAAGTCTTACTGGCAAATATATAACGCACTTTTAAACAAAATAACCGAACTTTATTAAAATGTTTGTTTTTGTTCGTATATTTATTACCGATTGGACTCAAATACGTGCGGATTTTGGGGATTTTTAGATTTTTGATACATGAGATGAAATAAAATGGCTCTTAACTATCATATACTTTTGTTAAATCGACATTTAATGAGTCGATACTATTTTTGATATATGTGTGCAAACAATATCAAGTAAAACATGCTGTTCTAATATCCTTTATTGGTGTTTATTGATGTTTATTGATGTGTTTTGATGTGTATTGATGTTTATTGATGTTTATTGATGTGTATTGATGTTTGTTGATGTTTATTGATGTCTATTGATGTCTATTGATGTCTTTTGATGTCTTTTGATGTTTGTTTCAGTACATTTTTGCGTCGAACACACGCAAATAAAATACGCGAACCAACAATTCAGCGTCGTAGCCACGCTGAGGCACGCCGAGCCACTTGCCTCAACTAAAATTTGCAGAGCAATTTTGAGATAACAAGGGAAAAAAGGAAAATTTATGTCAAAGAATACAATCTTTATAAGAAATTGAGGCAATTTAATGAATTTTAGGCACTATGATATTCACAAACAAATATTACGATAACCGTGAAGACAGCAATTTTAATTACTTTGTGGACTTGATAAGTAAATATGATGAAATAATGTCCAAACATTTGATAAAAAGTCCCAAAAATGCAACATTACATCGACAGAATTTCAGAATGAAATAATAAAGTGTATTGGTGATAATATCCGTAGTAATATAATATCAGATGTATCAAAGTCGTCTATTTTCAGCATTATGGCGGACGAAACTACAGACGAAAGTGTAACAGAGCAAATGAGTGTTTGTGTACGCTACATTGCAAATAAAGAGATCCGTGAAGACTTTATTGATTTTGTGGAGCTACCAAAAACTGATGCCGAAACTTTTAATACGAATCTCATAGAAAACTTACAAAAATGGCAGCTTGATCTGACAAAATGGCGTGGGAAAGGTTTTGATGGTGCATCGACAATGAGCGGACATTTAAATGGTGTCCAAGCAAGAATAACAAGTCAATTTCCAGAAGCTTAATACTTTACTCATTGTAAAAGTCATTGCTTAAATCTAGCTGTTATGTCATCATGTAGTAAGATTCCGCAAATTCGCAATTTTATTAACACTTTTCAAGAACTGACTTTCTTTTTTAACAATTCGGCTAAACGCAAAACTATTTTAATGTGCAGTGTCCGATCTGTTAGCTGATGTACCTGACAATGAGTGTGAAAATGAAAACGAATTTGCAACTTTTCAATGTCCGTCGAAACGTCAGTCTCTTTCTACGCTATCGGATACGAGATGGTTATCCAGGGTAGACTCCATTAGTACTTTGTTAGTTCATTTTGATCATATATTCGAGGATGTAGGTGATATTATGAATGAGTCGTCCGTTCGGTCTACTTCTGATGCTTCAAGTTTTTTCCGCTCAATGGAAAATTTCGTGTTTATAGTCGTAGCGTGTTTATCTCAATACATTCTAGCTTTCATTAGACCTCTTTCTTTTAATTTTCAGGCCAGGGATTGTGACTTGCTACGAGCACACACTGAGGCTAACAATTTAGTCGATATACTGAGAACTATCAGAGCTAAATCAGAATCATTTGAAAACAATTATAACAGGGCAGTCGAAATAGCCACACGAATAGACATAGAGCCAGCGAAACCAAGGATCGTGGGAAGTCAAAAACATAGAGCAAATGCTGGAGAAAATACGTCAGTACTGGACCACTTCAAAATCAACAATTTCTTTCCATTTTTAGATCATGTGATAGAGCATTTGTCTACCCGATTTCCTCAACAACTAGAAGACGTTTTACACGGAACTCATGTAATACCGTGTCATCATGAATATCTCACGGACAGTGTTGAAACCCAAATAAAGCAAACATTTTCAAATGATCTACCAATAGCTAGCCAATTTTGAAACGGAAGTTATAAGATGGCGTAATATTAATCAACACATTAAAACACAAATGCCACTTTAGAAAGGATTCAGTCAGTGTGATAAGAATTATTACCCGAACATCAGTAGAATATTTGAATTGATATTAAGCTTGCCCGTTGGTTCTTGTACATATGAGCGGAGTTTTAGCGCATTGTAAATAAACACATTCCAGTTGATCGAAAACAAATTTTTCAAATGTGGGATTCGACTGGAGACGGGAGAGTTGAATTAGCGTTCAATAAGATATTTAAAAGTTGAAGAATAATAAAACATGTTAAGACAGTGAAAGAGTTTTTCACAATTCATGAAACATTATTCGCTAAAATGTTTGATAGATCTGTTTTATATATTATAAGGTAGATCTATAATATGATGATAGGTGCTACCTAATTTACGGGCAAAAGCTAATAAGATGTCTGTTTTAGATAACAACAGTTGTAAATGACTGCACATAATCATTATTGTGGAACAAAACCTTTAAATGTTTGACATAAAAATATGTAACTGAACAAACAAATAAAATCTAATTTGTTTTAAGACAAACAAGAGCACCGCATAGCAGGTGCCAACGCTTGGCTGTGGGTGC
>VMBQ01002016.1:17277-55500 GCA_007657795.1 Dreissena rostriformis | reverse complement strand
CATTTTAACCCTTTGAGTGCTGGAACCGAATTTTAAAGGCCTTTGCAAACAGTTTGGATCCAGATGAGACGCCACAGAACGTGGCGTCTCATCAGGATCCAAACTGTTTGCTATACTGATAGTGGTCTTTGAAAAAAAGTGAAGAAAAGGATGATTTTAGAAATTCAGCAGACGACATTTTAGCAGACGACAAATTTCCCAGCATGCCAAGGGTTAATATACAAACACTATTTGTATCATTTATTGTTTTAGACATTGTCATTGATTCAGCAAGATTGACAAAGTTTTATTAAATCAGGTGGCCATATGATGCCCGGCATTACATTTCAACAATACTGTCAGGAAACAGAATGGAAAATATTGACTTTCTTTTTTTCTCCCCACATTTGTTGTCATATTGACCGATAGTAGCCTTTTTTATTACAATGCTATTCATCCTCAACATCAAATACCTCACAAAATGAGCGCAATCAGTATGGGCACCATATGGTGTTCTAACCATTTAAGGCTACCCAGGCCAAAAAAAAAAAGGTCCGTTTCCGGTCGCCCGATCGTTTCTCCCGAATCTACGCCGATCCTCAACTTTTAATTGGGGTCGCAAAAAAAATTAAAAATGTTCATTTTGGTTCATTTCTCAATATAAAATGTAATATCAAGCAAACAAAGCATATATATACATGTATTTCTTATTATAAGCTTTAGTAGCCTTCCATTCTAATAACCAAAAGACAAAAAAAAATAAAAAAAATCGCTACCTACCAACCCTGTTTTTTTTCCAAGGAGACCAGAAACGGACTTTTTTTTTGGCCCTACCCAGGGATTGCAATAATACGGATAACTGGACAGGCTTTTAGCCATGTGACATATGGGCCCATGGGTTCTGATAGCACAATTATAGGGTGTGTGTGTGAAACATGGAGACCACTGACTGTTAGCCTGCCTGGAGCACTGGTAATCAGTACAGGGTTAATAATGTCTAATTAAGACAAGATAGTACAGTTCATATAGTTTTAATGACATCTTTATTACAGGTATACCATTGCATGAAGTTAGTATTAAATTGAATGGTGTACGTTTTTTTAGAAAACATACCCAAAAATAAGAATTATGTACTACTGTATTAACAGTGCACATAATTGATGATTGACCCCTTTAGAATAAATTCAAATAGACAGAAAACCGGACTGGATATATTCTGTAAATTCAGGGCACATTTGAAATTAGTTCCATCAGATTTAACCAGTCTATTTTCTCGGCTGGAAATAAGACATATTTGAACAGGACACGGCTTTCCGACTGGAATTATCGCGGGATATTGCACTCTGAGCAGATTAGGAAATAGGATGTAAAAACGGAATGAAACTCTGGGGTACTCCGGAAAATTGGTTCAGACTGCTTTGCGAATAATCCATTTTGGTGTTATTTGCCCAGCACGGCCAACTGTGGGTATCTTACACGCTGAGTATCGATTTTGTCTCAAACATTCGTTCACAATAGCTTTAAATGAAATTCTGTTACCCTGTCTATGCCGTGGTCATTACTTCACCGAAATTCATTGTTCAAGAATTACTGGGGAAAGCCAGACAGAAATCTCTTTCTGTAATTTGTAATTTGTTTCTTGTATTGACAGAAATTCCGACTATTTTCTGTGACATATTCGTAGGTTCTGGCGGCTGAAATGTATTTTGTCTATTTCTAGAAGAAATTGTTATGTGATGGGCTTAATGACTCGTTAAATGTTATTAGAAATGGACAATGTGAAATAAATGTATGAAATAGTTTACCGATCAAATGCTGCCGGAAAGTTTAGTGGAAAAAAGAATTCACGGAGGAATTTTTAAATCTTAGCCTTATTATATATTATAGAGAATCGTGAAAAAATATAGCCTTGAGTCTGGCAGAAAAAAAGGGAATCACGTCAATACTTTATAATTATGGCCCCTGTTGACCAAAACCATAGAACATGATAGTGGTTCACTTAGGACCAGATAATTGCTAATGTAAATTCTGTAAATCTGTCCTACAATTCTGAACATGTGGCAGACCATTTGTAAGCAGATGATGTTTGTCAGCAAAATTAATGGATGTTTAATTGTTCAGCTGGTATTTATAAGTATTTAAAGGTTTCTCCATTTAATGACATGCTTTATTTGATGCTCCTCTCGGCTAGTTTAAAGAGATAAATGCATTTGTTCTAGTTTTGATGGTGCTGTTAAACTAAATTAGGTGCATTTGAAGTTGTTGATTGTTAATTTGCATTTATGGACAAGGGTTTTGTTGGGGGAGGTTATAGAGACCCTTCAATGAAGTCACTTATATGGGGGTTTCCACACTATTAACCCTTTGAGTATGGAACCGGATTTTGAAGGCCTTTGCAAACAGTTTGGATCCAGATGAGACGCCACAGAACGTGGCGTCTCATCAGGATCCAAACTGTTTGCTATTCTGATAGTATTTTTTGGAAAAAAATCGAAGAAAATGCTAATTTTAGAAATTTAGCAGACAACATTTTAGCAGACGACAAATTTCCCAGCATGCAAAGGGGTAAATTCATTTACATGAGTCACATTGCATTTTCCTTTTTAAATGATAAGCAGAATGTTTTCACTGGACCATTTTCGAATGAACAGTGGACTTAATAAAACAAAACATGCACAAACATTTTGCTTTCTTAAATATTTGTGTAAATAATGTAAACAAAAAAGTATGGAACCTGATTGGGAAAGAACATTGTTTAATGACATCTTGGAGGACATTGAGTTGTCTATTTTGTAACTATAAACAAATATAACTGTAGTGTCAACATGTAAATTTTTTACAGATATGACAGAAACCGGGTGAAGCAATTCCGTTTTATTTCAGCATTAATTATGTTGACCCTTTGAGCGCTGGAACCGGATTTTGAAGGCCTTTGCAAACAGTTTGGATCCAGATGAGACGCCACAGAACGTGGCGTCTCATCAGGATCCAAACTGTTTGCTATTCTGATAGTATTCTTTGAAAAAAAATCAAAGAAAATGCTAATTTTAGAAATTTAGCAGACAACATTTTAGCAGACGACAAATTTCCCAGCATGCAAAGGGTTAATCATGTTGACGAATACCATCAATCAGCTTTGCAGGAGTCATGCTTTTACAGATGTTATTCAATCAACTTTTATTATTAAGGACAGACAAATCAGTGTGGATATATTGTTATTACTCAGTTATTTAATTGGCCACATGCCCTTTGCAAATTATGGGCCTGGAAAGAGTATGCACTACTAAAGGCAGGAAGCTGGGGCTGACAATTATTCAATTGGCACCTTGCACTTAGCAATATGGAGACTTGGGGAGGCTATGGTTGTGAGTTGTGGGCTAATGGAAAGTTGCAGGAATCATTCAATTACTGGCTGGGTCTGTAAATATGGGGACTCTTCTCTATCAGACTGGTTCCTGGTTCCAATTAGCGACTGTGACCAATATCATGTAAGGGATTCCATACAAGCTGGGACACAGTCAACAACAGTGTGTCACCATGTGGTATTTGAGGTGTCATGCAGAATGTGCTGGGGAGTCATTTTCGGAACAATGTTTTGGAATTTGACAAAATATTGATTTATAGCCATATCAAGCTTTTCCTGGCATTGGTAATTTGTTTCCGAGAATGCTTGGCGCTTGTCAGTTTAACAGAATCGCTAGACTTAGTGTGAAGGGTCTAACAGTGTTGTTGTGACTGTGGTGTCTTATAAGTGTGAAATTGTTCTTGGAGGTATTCTTGCAGTGATTTCACGAAGTGCCTATTCCTGAAGATGTGGAGTTTAAATACATCCCTAGCTTTTACTTGAAGACAATTTGATGCTTTAAATGTGATGAAATGGTGAAAATGTGTTTTAAAGATGCATTTCATTAATGCGAGTTCTAAGTGTCTGTATGGGGTGAAAATTAATATTTATTTTATAGTGCATTGGTGGTTAGTTGTATTTATTCAGAAAATTGAAGTGTTTGTATGTTTTGTTGTGTGTGTTTTTTTTGCATTGAAGAGTGAATATAGATCAATGACGTGTTGTTGGTGTTCATTTTGACAATAAATGCAATTTGGTGGTAATTAACATGCCAGTGCTTTCATACAAGATAAATGGATTATAACTATATGTGGGCATGACAACATAATATTATACAATAATATCAAACATGCTTTAAAAAAAGATAATGTTTATTCCAAATAATTTTACTATGGCTTATAAGACCTGCAGTTGCACTTTTAGGATGGACGATCATTAATACAACATTGTGGTATCTTTGTTTAAAATAACATAGATGGTGCAGTTAATCATGTTTTTTAAGAAAGATTACATTTCGTATGAATGTGAGATATTCTACAAAGGTTGATTTATTTATAGTGCTTACTTATTAACATAACTCTAAAGGCCAAAATGCACTTTTATGTTATCTGAAAGCAAAGTTGATAAGACAAGGTATTTCTGTCCAAGATAATTTACTTTTATGTCACGTTTGTTGCCACTTATTGTCTGGCGATTTGAAAAAAAGAGATTTTCCTAAGTTTCTCTGAAGCCAAATACAATCAATCTGTTGTCATAGCAACAGGAATTGTTCAGAAACCAAATATGTGTGTGAAGAAATATGATGCAATGCAGCACTATCATCTGTGAAAGTGAACTGAAAGTGTTAAAAGTCTTATAATGTCCCTATATACCCAATAACAGTTCCACAATCACACACCAACTTAAGAAAAAAATGTATTGGTCACTTTATGTAATATAATTTAAACTGTGGAAAGTTGTATGCAACTTAAGTTGAACACATGCATTAAACCCCCTTTTTACAGAGCGTGGCTCAAATGTTGGATCTTTGCAATCAGTGTCAGTGACAGTGTCTTCCAAATGAATGGTAATTAACTCTTGATTCATATTCAGACTCGATTACATTCATTTGCATATGTGGGGGTCATTTAATTCACCCTGCGTCTATTCATTGCGTAAAATGAAGAAAAAATTGCATTTCTGGGTTGATGATGAGTGTTGGGGAATGTTGTCATGTTTAAGAACTATAGTAATTGGGTTTGTGGAATGTTTACACCTTTTCTTGAGAATGTTATTATATTGCATGTTTTGGTCCATGGACCAGATAATTTTTGTTTGCTTCGGTATCTTACAATGAAAAAAAGTAAAATCACAAAAAATACTTAGTTTTAAATAAGACCTCACAATATTGCCTTTTTGATAGAATAATCCCTTTAATTGATTTTGTATTTTCTGTGGTAACATAACTGCAAGCTATAGAAAAGTGTCTTATCAAAGATCAATAAATTTCTACCAACATACAAAATGGGAATTTTGTGTATGTTTTGTTATTAAAAACTAGAGATATATAAAGCCCATTTATGACACTTTTAATTATGACATCGTTGTTTCCAGTAATGGAAAAGGTCTAAATCACAAAAATGATTTATTAATACGAGATATAAACATTTTATTAACGCTAGTATTGTTTGAGCAGATTATGGTTATTAAATGTCAGCCAATAAATGTCAATTATATGTGATTATCCGGTGACCCTGGTAATGAGACTTTATCAGTATCAAGAATGATTTTAAAAGTTTATGATTGTAATTCCTTTATAAATTCCTAAAGAAAAACAAGAAAAGATATACACCATTAAAGTCGATCACAATTATTTATGTTTTTCTCAATACACTTGTAATTGTATCTAGATAAGGATTCTCAAAAAATATGGAAGAACTCTTGAACATCCATGTGACTGTTCAGTTACGCCACATAATGCATAACTGAATAAGCCAAACATATTAGCAGAAAGGCACACTTGTGCCATATAAAGGCATTAAAGAAGACGGATTTTCAATTTATCTCCAATTAAATATGTTCATTCAACTTCATTGAAGGCAGATTTTTGAAACAGCCTGTCTCTTTGTTCCCATGTGTGTCTGTCTGCCAGTCAGCGTGTATCTTATAAAAAGGCACATTTTCCACATATTTTAATAATCAAAGCATTGAAATATATTAAGATGAACAGCTGAAAAAGGAAGATTAAAATGTAAGTGCTTTGCTAAGCAAAGTATGGATTATCTATCTTTGACCTCTTTACACTTTGGATACGAGTGCAATAAATGCATAAGAGTTGTGCTCTGTGAAAAGGAGATTTAATGCATGTATGAAAAGTGTCGTCCCTGATTAGCCTGTGCCAACTGCACAGGCTAATCTGGGACAATACTTTACGTACATGCATTAAACCCTCTTTTCACAGAGTGAGGCTCAAATAATTTTGGAAATAATTGAAACAACAGTCTTATCAACCAACTTGTTTCCATCTGGACGTGTAACCCCTTTATGCCTAGTGGACTCTCCGTCCTTCTAAATTGGATCAATTTATTTCCAAAATTAGGGATGTCTAGTATATTTATTTCTNTATGATTGTAATTCCTTTATAAATTCCTAAAGAAAAACAAGAAAAGATATACACCATTAAAGTCGATCACAATTATTTATGTTTTTCTCAATACACTTGTAATTGTATCTAGATAAGGATTCTCAAAAAATATGGAAGAACTCTTGAACATCCATGTGACTGTTCAGTTACGCCACATATGCATACTGAATAAGCCAAACATATTAGCAGAAAGGCACACTTGAGCCATATAAAGGCATTAACCCTTTGCATGCTGGGAAATTTGTCGTCTGCTAAAATGTCGTCTGCTGAATTTCTAATATGAGCATTTTCTTTGATTTTTTTTCAAAGAATACTATCAGAACAGCAAACAGTTTGGATCCTGATGAGACGCCACGTTCTGTGGCGTCTCATCTGGATCCAAACTGTTTGCAAAGGCCTTCAAAATCCTGTTCCAGCACTCAAAGTGTTAAAGAAGATGGATTTTTAATTTATCTCCAATAAAATATGTTCATTCAACTTCATTGAAGGCAGATTTTTGAAACAGCCTGTCTCTTTGTTCCCATGTGTGTCTGTCTGCCTGTCAGCGTGTATCTTATAAAAAGGCACATTTTCCTCATATTTTAATAATCAATGAATTGAGATAAATTTAGATGAACAGCTGAAAAAGAAAGATTAAAATGTAAGTGCTTTGCTACGCAAAGTATGGATTATCTATCTTTGACCTCTTTACACTTTGGATACGAGTGCAATAAATGCATATGAGTTGCGCTCTGTGAAAAGGAGATTTAACCCTTTGCATGCTGGGAAATTTGTCATCTGCTAAAATTTTGTGTGCTTAATTTCTAAAATTAGCATTTTCTTCAAAAAAAAATCAAAGAATACTATCAGAATAACAAACAGTTTAGATCCTGATGAGACGCCACATTCTGTGGCGTCTCATCTGGATCCAAACTGTTTGCAAAGGCCTTCAAAATCCGGTTCCAGCGCTCAAAGGGTTAATGCATGTATGAAAAGTGTCGTCCCTGATAAGCCTGTGCCAACTGCACAGGCTAATCTGGGACGATACTTTACGTACATGCATTAAACCCTCTTTTCACAGAGCGAGGCTCATATAATTTTGGAAATAATTGAAACAACAGTCTTATCAACCAACTTGTTTCCATCTGGACGTTTAACCCCTTTATGCCTAGTGGACTCTCCGTCCTTCTAAATTGGATCAATTCATTTCCAAATTAGGGATGTCTAGTATATTTATTTCTATATTTAGAATATTTCTTACAGAAATTCCTTTAAGCAAACAGCGCAGACCCTGATGAGACGCCGCATCATGCGGCGTCTCATCTTGGTCTACGCTGTTTGCCAAGGCCTTTTTTCTATACGCTAGGCATAAAATGGGTTAACGAACAATAAATATTAGTTCTCTGAATGACTTGAAAGTTCTGCAGCACATATGAGCCTATCTCTTTGTAAAAGGGGGTTAAATGCATGCGCGTAAAGTGCTGTCCTTGATTAGCCTGTGCTGTCAGCACAGGCTTATCAGGGATGACACTTTCCACTTTTATGATAAAATTCGTTGAAAATAAAGTCTTCTTAGCAAAAATCTAGTTCAGGCGGAAATTGTTGTCCCTGATTAGCCTGTGCAGACTGCACAGGCTAATCTGGGATGTCACTTTACGCACATGGAAACCCCCTTTTCACAGAGTGAGGCTCATATGTTATTGTTGTTATCCGCATCGTCATGTAAACATTTCCGATCCTGTGTATGATTTTCATACTGACATTTGCTTATTTATATTTGGCGACATGCATATCCCTTTGAGTTCTGGAACCGGAATTTGACGGCCTTTGCAAACAGTTTGGATCCAGATGAGACGCCACAGAACGTGGCGTCTCATCAGGATCCAAACTGTTTGCTATTCTGATAGTGGTCTTAGAAAAAAAATCGAAGAAAATGCTAATTTGAGAAATTCAGCAGACGACATTTTAGCAGACGACAAATTTCCCAGCATGCAAAGGGATATGGGGCATAACACAGCTGCTCCTTATGGCGGAAAAGATCTTTCTGAAAAAAAAAACAGGACAACAACAGTAATTATTGTTCTATAACTGATTAGATTTTATGGCTATGTATCTTCAACTTCAAATGATTACAATAATTATTGTTTCTATTTACTGTCTCATTTTCTCATAATTGCCCCTTATTATTCATTCTTATCTCAAGGCTACAGCTGTGTTTTATAAAGTCAGTTTGCAGACTGACAGCTTCAGAAAGGTGCACAATGCATGTACCAAGCCTGTCTGTGCACTTGTTATCATGAAAATAACGGCGCAGGCTTTCCTCAAACGATGTCCCTGTCTAATTAATTGAAATACAAAACCAGTCCATGTCTATGATTCAGACCGGCTTTGCCTCAAATATAGACTGGTTTAGATGAGATTTTGTTGTTATTGAGCCACAATTTGATGGACTGGGTCAGTTTAAATGTAAGAGCTAGCTTGATCTTGGGATAGTGCATTTCACACAGGCTAATCAGGGACAACACTTTCAGCCTAGACTAGATATTTGTTTAGAAGAGACTTCCTTTAAACAAAAAAATCAATAAAACGCAGAAAGTTTTTTCCATGATTAGCCTGTGTGGACTGCACTGGCTAGTCTAGGAAGACTCTTTATGCACATGCACTAAGCCACGTTATCTCAGAGCACAGCTCATTTGTAAAAATCGTAACCTTTGATAGGAAATTTAGGTCTGTTTTTGGTCAAAGATGGGCTTTAGGAAGCAAGGTACCAGTCTAGAAATGAAGTGACATGCAAATGTTACAATGATTAATTACTTCTTCACTTAGCAATAACAATTTAAATTTATTCGATGAGACAAGTTTTGAGATAGGTATGACTTGCTATTGTTTCAATATGCTGCATTAGTAACTGTTAAAAGTTGTAAACTGGATTAACAATGCAGACAAAAATTAATGGAGTGGTAAGTTAATTATTGATAATACTTGTATAAGTGCATGCTTACAATCTGCAAAATGTAAATTAAGTTAAATACAAATGTTATTCAGTAAAATAGCAGCTCCATACAAACTATACTTATATCCATACAATATATTGCTTCTTCATTAACAGAACACATGCTGAATCTTCTTTGGACAAAAGAATCTATATAATTATACCCCCATTACCATTGGTAATGGGGGCTATATAGGAGTCACTTTGTCGGTCGGTCGGTCTGTCCCTAAACTTGTCCGGGCCATAACTATGTCATTCATTGTGAGATTTTAAAATCATTTGGCACATTTGTTCACCATCATTGGACAGTGTGTGGCGTGAAAGAATTACGTCGATATCTTCAAGGTCAAGGTCACACTTTGAGGTCAAAGGTAAAAAATGGCCATAAATGAGCTTGTCCGGGCCATAACTATGTCGTTCATCAAGGGATTTTGAAATCATTTGGCACATATGTTCACCATCATTGGACGGTGTGTCGCGCGAAAGAATTACGTCAATATCTCCAAGGTCAAGGTCACACTTTGAGGTCAAAGGTCAAAAATGGCCATAAATGAGCTTGTCCGGGCCATTACTCTGTCGTTCAATGTGAGATTTCAAAATTATTTGGCACATTTGTTCGCCATCATTGGACAGTGTGTCGCGCGAAAGAATGACACTGATATCCCAAAGGTCAAGGTCACACTTTGAGGTCAAAGGTCTAAAATGGCCATAAATGAGCTTGTCCGGGCCATAACTCTGTTGTTCATTTAGAGATTTCAAAATAATTTGGCACATTTGATCCCCATGATTGGACGGTGTCTCCCGCGAAAGAATGATGTTGATATCTTAAAGGACAAGGTCTTACTTTGAGGTTAAAGGTCAAAAATGGCCATAAATGATAATGGCATAATAATTTTTAAAAACCACCTTAAATTAGCTACTCTTATTATGTGAAGAAATATTCTGTGTCAATGTAGCATATGGGGGTATACGTCACTTCTGTGACAAAGTTCTAGTTGTAAGGTGTTACATGTATGTGGTTGATAAAGCATTTCATATGAGACTGTCAGATACTGTACTGTAGATTTAGGTGATTTGGCAGGTTACTAATTACTGTGTTCAAATTAAGTTGACATAGCCAGGGGTGTGATTTTTCCGCGGATTTCCGCGGATCGGGTTGTCCCGGGGGTCATTTCTGAGATTCGCGTGAATTCGTAAAAAAAATGTTGGGGGATAGGGGGTACGACCGATTCCGCGGACGTATTTCATAAGCGGCCCGAAATATCCGCGGCCCGCGAAATCTCTCCGCATATTACACTGGTAGATTCTGCCTAAGCATTTGAGAAACGAGCGATGTCATTGGCTGTCGTTTCCCAATCTTCCAATTGAAATCGGTCTTTGAAAATGAGCTTGGTATTTCTGTGGTAATTTGTTTGCAAATGGCGCCGTTGTGAAGCGAAAATTAAGATGATCAAAATGACAAAAATCAATCGAATAAACGACTGACATCATGTAGTTAGATTGGAATAATGAAATATGTTTGTCAACGATAAAGACTACGTTTTAGATACAAGCAACACATAGTTTGTTTACAAATGTGCACAGTGAGTTTGTGTCACGGAAACCAGTGTTTGCAAATTCAATGCAGTTCAGTCTACTCGCAAAGTAAAACAATTTAGAAGAGTATCTTTCGAAAATGGAAATAGACAAACATGATTTGATTTATATGTTAGTGAATCTGTGTATAATCAGATGCATATGCATATTCTGCTTTATTATGTTTGTCACGCTGTTCAGTTAACTGAAATAGCATTGAACTGAAGATGTGAAATGCAATATTTTGAAAGGTAAACACATTAAATATATTAATTTAACTCAGTTTAAAACACCATTAACACAGCAAGAACACTCAAGTGTGTTTGATTATATTTGTTAATGTCTCCCCCATGTGATATTAAATAAGTTCATTTACTGTATAAATCCAATACATTAAAAAACTGCTGTTTTTTATCACAATAAATACTGTTTACTTTGCATCCTCAGTATGTTAAATATAATTATGAATTGTTTATTTTAATGTTTGTTTTAAGGTTTGTCATTGCGTTATGCGCGCGAATCGTGTAATCAAAATCAGTCGACAGAATTTTCCTCCCCTCTTACTTGGCCTCAATCACACCCCTGATAGCAAATGCTAGTAGCATAACCTATATAATGTGGGTATGTCCTTAAGTCTTTCATAATGCAGATAATACAATTAATGAAAGTAAATTAAATGAGAGTATGATTTAATATATATATTATATTCTTTTATTTAACTGCTATACAAAAACACAAGTTTTCAAGAGTTGTTGCCCTTTGATACAATCCAATGACAGTTGAAGATGAGCTCTTTCAGTGCTGGAACCGAATTTTGAAGGCTTTTGCAAACAGTTTGAATCCAGATGAGGACGCCACAGAACGTGGCGTCTCATCAGGATCCAAACTGTTTGCTATTCTGATAGTATTCTTTGAAAACAAATCGAAGAAAATGCTAATTTTAGAAATTCAGCAGAGGAGACATTTTAGCAGACGACAAATTTCCCAGCATGCAAATGGTTAAGAACTTTTTGCTGCTGCACTGATAAAATAAATACTTGGCATTGAGTGTCCACAGCACAATCATGAGGCTAAGGCTGTTCTATGTGGAACATAAACTTTTGAAAAAATAATTCAGTCTTGCTGAGGCGGCATTATTCCTTGGTGATGAGGAAACAAAAGTTGTTGGTTTTTTGTAATTGCAGAATAATGATCCTGGGTTTGCTTGGAAAGTTTTATGTCTTAAAGATATGCATGATAGCTAAGGTGTCTAAACCAACAGGTAATTAAAGGAAGAGTTGGTTTGGGAAATAATGAGTCATCATTCTGTGAAATGCTATTTTGTTTTCTAAGATTTAAATATGCAGACATAACATAAAAAAGTACCGATATTTAAAGCTTCTATAAGTTTCTGATTTAAAGAAATGTACCTGACTGCCTTTTATTCTCTGTTTATAAATGTTTTTCAGTTATTTCACAAAGTCATCTTGGGTCCAAAAAAGGTAGAACTATAGACTTTCTCACAATGGGCTATTTCAAGTTTCAATTCAGCTTTTGAGTAGTCAGTGCTTTACATTAAAATTCAATTTATAAAAAGGGTTGTCAAACGCTGTATAGCAAAGTGGTTGGGTACATGCTGAGTGAAGGTCAAATAAAAAAGCACTTGATAACAAGTTTTATATTTGTCAAAAAGAGAATGTATTTTGTGAATATGGTGGAAACTTGTTTTGCTCTTTAAATTTTTTTTTTTTTTTNTTTTTTTTTTTTTTTAAGAAGAAGAATATTGAGGCCATTTGATGGATATTTGTAGATAAATAAATTGAAAATAATGAAAATAACAAAGAATTTAAGTGTAAAAAATAAAATTGAAAAAAAAGACAAGAAAGTATCACTCAATACTCAATAGAATGTTTTCTTATTCAAGTGTAGGCCATACAAATATGCACCACGTGCAGTGTTTGCCAAACATTGTATCATTATTTTATGTTCTAGATACAAAACAAATAACTGATTTGTATTGAAAAAAACAACACAAAATTACTGAAAGAAATGGAATGACCTTTCAATTACAATGTGACATTAACAGAGATGAAAACTGTGCGTGCGATTTGAAACGAAAATGAAAACGAGGAAAAACAAGCGTTTATAGCTGCCAAACTAGAGGAGATTTGTCAAACTAGGAGAGAGCTTTATGTATCAAGGATGTGTGTTCTGTAAGATGAGGGATGCTCTATTGGGCTGCATGGGAAGACAACCTCACAGCAGGCAAACAGGGGACGGCAGGGGTAGTAACTCTGAACAGGAACGCTTCTTCTTCGATCAAACTGGCCTGAAAAACGCGGAACTCGCATCGAATAATAGGCAAAGGTTGAGGACTGGTAGACCCAAGAGAAGAGATAGAGCAAGCTCTGCTCAGAGAGTAGTGGATAAGTCTCAGCGTAAACTTTCTCAAGGTCAAGGTCATTCTAGTCAACAGAGGTCAAAGTGTACGCAGACACCTGGGTTTGTTTGTAGGAAGGTCCCTGTGGCAACACCACGGCAACGAATTAAGCAATCTTTAAGTAAATTTCAAGGTCGAAAGAATGAAAAGCATGAACCTTCAGCAAATGGCAAAAAACATTTGGAAAAATCTCGATACGAGTGTGAATTTTTCCAACGACAGTATGAAAGGGATTTACTGAAGAGGCAGTCCTATCTGGAAAAGCTTCCTTTATTGGAATACCAGTACGAACAGGGCAAGCCCATTCGGAGCATTTTGAAAAAGCCCCAGTTTGTACGAACACCCAGAATGGACGAATTAATTGTTGTTGAGGTATGAAATCGTTGTGCAGTAGAAAATTTCATGGTCCAAAGTCATATCATGGTAATGCAATAGCTGTGTCTTGTTAAGGGGGTGATGAATTTTTAATGACCAATTAGTATGCAGTTATTTGGTTCTTAAGTTTATTGGTTGGCTTGATTTATTTATTACAATTAATGGTTCATGAGATTCTTGAGCTTTGTTCTTGTCACTTGTCTTCTATTAAAAACTAGCCTGAAAAAAAAACAGCAACCAGGGTTTTTTTACCCCTTTTTGGGAAGTAGCCCATGGCTTTGGAATTGGGAATTTTATCAGCATATTCAAAAAATTGGGAAAATAAATTCAGTAGCGTTCTTTGGAAGCACTTTAGTACAACCAAATATTGTGATATAACTCTGTATAATATTTTAAATTAAAAGATCAAAATCATATAAATCATAATTATGTACTTTGTTACATGTAATTGAAATAAAATAATCATAAGACACTTCTAAAAAAAAAAAAAAAATTGATTTTTTTTCCAAATTTTGGGAAAAAAGTATACCTTTTGCCATTGGGAACATAGCCATTATTCGGCTATAGAATCGGGCCAAAAAAAAACCTGGCAACAGTAGAGTTGTTTTTTAAACTGCAGAAACAACTGGTTTGCATCAACTGCACCTTTTTATCTGCACCTTCCATATTTAAGTCCTCATTTAGACTCATTCTGGTTGTTAAGATTCCCTGTCAGATAGAATGCATCTATAGCTAAGTATTGCTATAGGGCAGTCTGTCAGATATCTGGTGAAGTGTACTTTGTGTTAAATTCAAAACCCTGCACAGGATATTAGGCTGTCTTCATTTCTTAGGCTTTACCTCATGATCAGATATTGTCATTCCTTTTGAGGTTCTGTTTCATTCGTCTCTGTAAAAAATCATACGTTTGTTTCTTTTTGTATTATATACATATAGTATGGTAAATATTCTAACATTGCCTTTCATTTGAACAAGTGTTACAATTTTTTGCAAATATTATGACATTAAGTATTTTACAAGCTTTTGAATTGTGTAGGTCAAGGAATGTTCAGCAAATAGATTTTGTAAAAGAAATATGAGCATGAAACAGTTTTATCTGCTTATTATTGTCCCCTTACGGTTTTACCAGAGGGGACTTATGGTTTGCGCTCTGTCCGTCAGTCCGTCGGTCAGTATGTCTGTCACACTTTTATGGATCCTGTGATAACTTTAAAAGTTCTTCATATTTTTTCATGAAACTTGAAATATGGACAGATGGCAATATGGAGATTATGCACGTCATTTCATTTTGTTCATACGTCAAGATTTTTGATTGCTATGGCAACAAATACTAAAAAAAATAAAATAAAAAAAATCTGACAATTACCCAGCCTGAGAACTTTAGCATAAATTATGGTGCCTCCTTAGATGGAAAATTTGCAGGCCAGTCTGTCATCAAGTTGACAGGGATTGGAATGTCTTATTCTCAATGTCGATCACTTTATTCTGGGCTCATGCTGACTATCACAATTGTCTCCAGATGCGAAAGTTTTAGAAAAGTTGCGATAAAATCTTCCAATTTGAAAAAAAAACGTGTGGCGAAAACGGATTTTCGAATATTTTTCATAACAGACGCGACCATAAACAAGTGCCGGTGTGTGCGCTCATGTCAGACATGTATACTCTGCAAAACATTTCAAAGTTCTTGCCAGTCAACCCATAGCTCCTCCCCTTGGTGGAGTCCAATCAAAAATGAATGTTTTGTCTGATCAAAACACAGTATTTGCCATACATAAAATGACCATCTAGCCGCACAAATTATAAGTATTAGCATTATAGCACTTGAAATAGACATTATACGGATGACTACATTGTCCAATTTCTTGAATTAAAAACATTCCAAGTATTTACTTAACCTCTATCGTTATTCATTATATCCACAATTGGTGTAAAATTAATGATAAGGCACACTTTTCAATTATTTTCCTTTGATCTTTTGTTTTTAATCATGTTACAGAAAAAAAAATATTGTCTTATTATAATCTGAATTATCCTAATCCAGTGACTGAAGATTTTGCAGTTTGACAGCGCCAAAATGTCGGTGTTGGTTATAAATAAATATGAATTACATAACTTTCTTTTTGTTTGCATTGTATTTGTTGGTAAATGGCAGAACTTGTAAAATGGCAAAAATGGCGAAAGGAAATGTTTACCCAGCCTGAGAGCCCTGGTATTTCAAATGCCATTTGGTTCATTTTTGCCAGACTGCTTCTTGAGGCTTAATATCTATCAAGAGAATATGATTGTCATAAATCCTTGTTATACCAGAATGCACTTTGTTTAAATAAATAGATTCTACAGAAAGAAAAGGAAAAAAGATCCTTGGGGCATTGGAGTCTCTATATTTTAAGAGTGATGTGACAAAAATGTCAACTCTATTTAGAAACCTAGAAGAACGCATGTTTATGTCAATAACTTGTTCCACGAAAGTTGTTTTCAACGTTTATTAAAAAAACAATCTGAATTCAGCTGTCAGAAGAAGAAACCTTCCCTGGGGATACTTGCTAAGAGATGGCTACCAACCTTGCAAAGCTTTTTGTATGACAAATAAGTGAGCCACGCTCTGGGAAAACAGGGCTTAATGCATGTGCATAAAGTGTCGTCCCAGCTTAGCCTGTGTAGTCCGCTAAGGCTAATCAGGGATGACACTGTCTGCCTAAACTGAATTTTGCTAAGAAGAGAATTCCTTTAAGCGAAAAATACCATTAAAGCCGAAAATTTTGTCCCTGATTAGCCTGTCTGGACTTCACAGGCTAATCTTGGACAACACTTAACGCATATGATTTAAGCCACATTTTCCCAGAGCGAAGCTAAAATTTATAATGGGACTGTTCATTGTGTTTGCTTGCAGGAGACATAAAGAAACCTTCCCTATGGATACTAAGAAAGAGGCTGTTGCCAACTTTTCCATGCTTTTCGTATGACAAATAAAAAAATAATGATGTGACTGTTCCTTGTATGCTTTCAGGAGACTGAGAGAAGCAAGGAGGCGTTCATGGACATGCTGGCCTCACGCTACCCCCAGTATGCAGAGAGAATCAGCACCACAGCCAGTGAGGATGGCTTCCCTCTCAGGGTAAATATATATATATATGACAGTGCTCCAGCTAGGATTTGAAAAGGGCAGGGGGGGGGGGCTATNGGCGGCGGGGGGGGGGGCTATTTTGTCAAAAGGGCACTTTAGAGAGCATTATTTTGTCAAAAGCGCACTTTTGAGCGCGCGGTCATATCTAGAATGCTCCCTGTTGCATATTTATTTTTAGCTCACCTGAGCACAACGCTATTGTGATCGCCTTTTGTCCGTCGTCCGTCGCGTGCATTTACCTTGTTAACATTCTAGAGGCCACATTTATTGTCCAATCTTCATGACACTTGGTCAGAACATGGGTCCCAATGATATCTTGGATGAGTTCGAAAATGGTTCCGGTTGGTTAAAAAACATGGCCGCCAGGGGGCGTTGCAGTTTTCCTTATATGGCTTTAGTAAAACCTTGTTAACACTCTAGAAGTCACATTTTGAGTCCAATCTTCATGAAACTTGGTCTGAACATGTGTCCCAATAACATCTTGGACGAGTTCGAAAATGGTTCCAGGGGGCTGGGCAGTTTTCCTTATATGGCTTTAGTGTATAGTAAAACCTTGTTTAACACTCTAGAAGTCACATTTATTGTCCAATCTTCATGAAACTTAGTCAGAACTTTTGTTCCAACGATATCTTGAATGCAAATGGGTCTGGTCTGTGTTGAAAAACATGGCTGCCAGGGGGCGTGGCAGTTTTCCTTATATGGCTATAGTAAAACCTTGTTAACACTCTAGAAGTCATATTTTTGGTCCAATGCTCATGAAACTTGGTCAGAATATTTGAACTAATGATATCTGGGCTGAGTTCGAAAATGGTTGAGATCCGTTAAAAAACATGGCTGTAAGGGGGCATGGCATTTTTCCTTATATAGCTATGTAGTAAAACCTTGTTAACACTCTAGAAGTTACATTTATTATCCAATCTTTATGAAACTCAATCAGAACAATAGCTCGGGTGAGTTTGAGCCTTGTTTTTGGAAAACTGGGCTTAACCCTTTGCATGCTGGGATATTTGTCGTCTGCTAAAATGTCGTCTGCTTCTTTGATTTTTTTCAAATAATACTATCAGAATAGCAAACAGTTTGGATCCTGATGAGACGCCACGTTCTGTGGCGTCTCATCTGGATCCAAACTGTTTGCAAAGGCCTTCAACATCCGGTTCCAGCGCTCAAAGGGTTAATGCTTGTGTGTAAAGTGTCTTCCCAGATTAGCCTGTACAGTCTGCATATGAAAAACATAATCTATTGAAAAAAAAAAAATGTACTTTCTACCAATGCATCGGTTACAAAGTTTTGGATGACCAGTAATTCTTTCCTGGTTAGAGTGCCTGGGAAAACTGATGTCATGGCCTATCTCCATAGAAACGTGTGTTCTAGTGACTGTAATGTGAAATAATTACAAAATATGACTCTGCTCATTCCTTTGTGCTATTGATCCTTGTGCGGGGATGCCTAGGGTAAACTTTTTTGTCTCAAATGCTGAATATTTGCATACATCTTGTCTCAAAAATGTCTGCCACGACCCATTGATCTGCTGTGGTATTTAAGTTCCCCAAGTATAGTAACATGGCTTCACATGCATTGAGAGATTCAGAGATTCAAATGAATTCAGGGATACAACTGTATCTTGACTTCTATCCAAAATTGGTGAAATCTGTGAAAGACGTGTGCATGTTT
Organism: Dreissena rostriformis; assembly: GCA_007657795.1. Taxonomy (NCBI): domain Eukaryota; kingdom Metazoa; phylum Mollusca; class Bivalvia; order Myida; family Dreissenidae; genus Dreissena; species Dreissena rostriformis. The sequence continues at coordinate 36,919 of VMBQ01002016.1, read as the reverse complement.
TCTGTCAGATGCTGTTGCCTTATTTATCAATACATTTCAGTAGTGATTAGAGATAATTTTTGCAAATTAAATTTGAAGTGGAGATTATTTGTAATTCTCTTAGGAAGACATTTGTGTGCTGTAATTTCGAGACCAAATTTGGAATCCATTGTACGTTTATTATGGAGTTGATATATGTGTATTGACACCATGCAGACCGGGCTTGGAATTGTTGATGGTGATTTATAGTTTATTGAGGTATAATACAGATCTCTGGGATATTCTGTGGGATTATAGCTGGAAGAAGATGGATTGGAGATTTGGTATGTATTGTTCCTTATGTGCTAGGATCTATATGAGTTTTTCTGGGAAAGTTTTGGCGTAATAACTTTTCTCAACAGATTTAATTGAAATGCCTAATGATTCACACATTTCTGAGTTATTTGCCCTTAAACACATGAAGCTGACAAAGCCGTATGGTAGTTTTGGTCACTTTTGTGACAATTTAGGCGCTTATTTCATAAGTGTACCCATGTCTTGGATTATTGTACTCAATACCAATATGGAAAACAGAATCTAATAAAAAAAAATTAAAAAAAAACATCTTGCTTTCTACCAATGCATTTGTAAAGATTTGGATGTCCAGTTATTACTTCCTGGTAACAGTTCCAGGGAAAACTGATGTCATTGGCTTATTCCATAGAAACGTGTGTTCTAGTGACTGTAATGTGAAATAATTACAAAATATGACTCTGCTCATTCCTTTGTGCTATTGATCCTTGTGCGGGGATGCCTAGGGTAAACTTTTCTGTCTCAAATGCTGAATATTTGCATTCATCTTGTCTCAAAAATGTCTGCCACGACCCATTGATCCGCTGTGGTATTTAAGTTTCCCCATGTATAGTAACATGGCTTCACATGCATTGAGAGATTCAGAGATTCAAATGCATTCAGAGATATCTTGACTTCTATCCAAAATTGGTGAAATCAGTGAAAGAAGTCTGCATGTTTTCTGTCTAATGCTGTTGCCATATTTATCAATACATTTCAGTAGTGATTAGAGATTATTTTTGCAAATTTCGATTTGAAGTGGAGATTATTTGTAATTCTCTTAGGAAGACATTTGTCTGCTGTAATTTCGAGACAAAATTTGGAATCCATTGTACGTTTATTATGGAGTTGATATATGTGTATTGACACCATGCAGACCGGGCTTGGAATTGTTGATGGTGATTTATATTGTATTGAGGTATCGTACAGATCTCTGGGATTATTGCCTGAAGAAAATGGATTGGAGATTTGGTATGTATTGTTCCTTATGTGCTAGGATCTATATGAGTTTATTTTCACTTAATTTTGTGAAAGTGATTTTATGCAACTTTACTGAAATGTTTATCTGGCAAAGTTTGTTACTGCAATCAACCCCTGTAAACTTGTAAAACTGATCAAGTTTTTCTGGCAAAGTTTGTTTCTCAGAAATGAGCCTTGTATACTAGTAAAATTAATTGGGCGAAGAAATCTAAAGTCTTTCTTATCTTGGCATTTGTTGCACATCAAGTGGAGAACAAATCATAAAACAATCATGATTGTTTGCAGCATATACGAGAGATTTGTATACCTGGAACATTGTTACATGCAATGTCATTAAGATTGTTTAGGTGTGTGTCATTTAACCCTTTCCCATTCAGAAGCAAAGTGAAAAAGGCTACATTGTGTATGCAAACACCATAAAACCAGAAAAGCCTGTGAGTAACTCACAATCTGTTCAGGTTTTATGCTGTTTGCTGCTCATAAGAATCTTTGGGTTGAAAATGAAGCCTTTAAAACATGAATCCGGTAAGAAAGGTCTTTAATTTAATTATACCCCCATTACCATTGGTAATGGGGGCTATATAGGAGTCACTTTGTCGGTCGGTCTGTCTGTCTGTCTGTCTGTCGGTCTGTCTGTCTGTCTGTCTGTCCCGAAAATGAGCTTGTCCGGGCCATAACTATGTCATCTATCAAGGGATTTGAAAATCATTTGGCACATTAGTTCACCATCATTGGACAGTGTATCGCTCAAAAGAATTACGTCAATATCTCCAAGGTCAAGGTCACACTTTGAGGTCAAAGGTCAAAAATGGCCATAAATGAGCTTGTCCGGGCCATAACTATGTCGTTCATCAAGGGATTTTGAAATCATTTGGCACATATGTTCACCATCATTGGACGGTGTGTCGCGCGAAAGAATTACGTCAATATCTCCAAGGTCAAGGTCACACTTTGAGGTCAAAGGTCAAAAATGGCCATAAATGAGCTTGTCCGGGCCATAACTATGTGGTTCATCAAGGGATTTTAAAATCATTTGGCACATTTGTTCACCATCATTGGACAGTGTGTTGCGCGAAAGAATTACGTCAATATCTCCAAGGTCAAGGTCACACTTTGATGTCAAAGGTTAAAAATGTCCATAAATGAGCTTGTCCGGGCCATAGCTATGTTGTTCATTGTGAGGCTTTGAAATCAATTGGCACATTTGTTCACCATCATTGGACGGTGTGTCGCGCGAAAGAATTACGTCAATATCTCAAAGGTCAAGGTCACACATGAGTTCAAAGGTAAAAAATAGCCATAGTTGAGCTTGTCCAGGCCATTACTATGTCGTTCATTGTGGGATTTTGAAATCAATTGGCACATTTGTTAACCATTATTGGACGGTGTGTTGCGCGATAAAATTACGTCGATATCTCCAAGGTCAAGGTCACACTTTGAGTTCAAAGGTCAAAAATGGCCATAAATAAGCTTGTCTGGGCCATAACTATGTCATTCATTGTGAGATTTTAATATTACTCTCCACATTAATTTTGTTCACAGGCATTGGATGGCGTATCATGCCAAAGAATTCAAGATTTCAAAGGTCAAAATGGCCATAAATGATAATGGCATAATAATTCTTAAAAATTGCCATAAATAAGCTTCTCTTGTTTTGTGAGACAGCATGCAAAATATTCTGTGTCAATGCAGCATGTGGGGGTATAGGTCACGTCAGTGACAAAGCTCTAGTTTTATTTTCTACGGGACTACAAACAGTTAAAAATGCGTTTCTGAGCGTGAAAGGGTTTAGTTGAAATATTAAGGGGTCTGACCATGACCTTGGTCTTGACATTATTATGTTAAATAAATATCTTGTCAATATCTTGCTATGAGAAATATGGTTTTCCTTTATGTTTAATTGCCACGTTACACCTAATTGTTACAAGGTTAAGGTATTGTTTTTACTGAGAGGGTTGCTAATCTCAGCCTTAATGTGTTTATATTACTGCGGATACATAATGTATCACATGTAAGCATGGCAAATGGTAATGTCTGTAATCTTGGAACATTGATTAATAATGCATAGCGCAATCATTTTTTCTTCCCAGACGTCTCTAAGTAGCCCTACATTGTTTTACTGAAGGTCAGTTGTACATGGTAAGATGTACTCTGCTGATTATTTGTTTGTTTTTTCCAGTGATCTTGTCTCGAAACTTGATATGTTAAATATGGAATTATGTTGTTGTGGGTGAAACTTTTGTATCTGACAACAGACAAAATAAGCAGTCCCATGCTCAACACTAGATGCATAATTGCTACACTTTTAAGTTTGTCACAAAATTATTTACTAAATTTTGTGAAAGTGATTTTATGTAACTTTACCAAAATGTTTATCAGATGCAGACTTGTGCAGAATCCAGAGGCCAACATTCCAAACTCAAGGTCAAAGTCACAATTTACTGTTCATATATTAACCCTTTGCATGCTGGGATATTTGTCGTCTGCTAAAATGTGGTCTGCTAAATTTCTAAAATTAGCATTTTCTTCGATTTTTTTTCAAAAAATACTATCAGAATAGCAAACAGTTTGGATCCTGATGAGACGCCACGTTTTGTGGCGTCTCATCTGGATCCAAACTGATTGCAAAGGCCTTCAAAATCCGGTTCCAGCGCTCAAAGGGTTAATAAAATTGTATGTAGAAGATAATCTTGGTTGGTTCAGAAGCACTAGCTAAGGACCACACGCACAGCGTTGCAAAATAAACTTATCTTTATTTAATAATACCCATGTTTAGATTCCCAAAATCTAAAATCCAGCTTAAATCAATGTTGATCACATGGAAAGTTATAAATCTACAAATAATTGTGACAAACTAAACATACAGAAATGTTGTCAACTCCATAATATGAAACAGAAGAATTGATGGGCAAACATTGCATGCATGAATATTGACTAATAAATAGTTAGAACCTATAGAATAAAGTTAATTCTTATCGGTTAAGAAGATGTAGCACAGCCCAGAATATACACCTGCATTTTGATTGGTTTTGCTTATGTACATCACTAGAACATGTGTATCCCTTTGCATGCTGGGAAATTTGTCGTCTGCTTAAATGTCGTCTGCTGAATTTCTAAAATTAGCATTTTCTTTGATTTTTTTTCAAAGAATACTATCAGAATAGCAAACAGTTTGGATCCTGATCAGGCGCCACGTTCTGTGGCGTCTCATCAGGATCCAAACTGTTTGCAAAAACCTTTAAAATCCGGTTCCAGCGCTCAAAGGGGTATAGTATATCTCCAGATATGGTATTGTTTACTTATGTAACAGCTTCTAAGAACGCATTGCTCAAATCTTGGACCAATCAAAAGCCAGATTATTAAGTGCTTTCCTTAATTCAAATAATGGATGCATATTACCCATCAGTTTCATTGGATCAAAATGTAGGTTGAAACAATGAGGGCGAAACTATGTGTTCATCAAAACAGCCGAGAATTAAGAAATTATAAGGTCAATGCCAGCATATGTGACCATGTGAAAAACATTTTCAAAGATTCTCTTCCTCTTTGAAAAAGATAAGTTTTATCAGTTCGCAAACATTGTTTGATTTTAAAGTTTTGAATGAAAAACAGACATGTTTACGACACACTATTGTCTTAATATCTACCATTTTCGCAATGACGTCATGGTGTATGTATACAACGATTTTTGCATGCATTAGACTTCCAACCAATGAGGAAAGGAGAAAATTTCTCCGCCAACAGCCTCAAAATGGTGCTAATTAAACCCTTTGCATGCTGGGAAATTTGTCGTTTGCTAAAATGTCGTCTGCTGAATTTCTAATATCATCGTTTTCTTCACTTTTTTTCAAAGACCACTATCAGAATAGCAAACAGTTTGGATCCTGATGAGACGCCACGTTCTGTGGCGTCTCATCTGCATCCAAACTGTTTGCAAAAACCTTCAAAATCCGGTTCCAGCACTCAAAGGGTTAACTCCTGTCCTGAACTGATCAAACAAACTTACAGTGTTAATACACTGGGAGTTGTTCAGTTAACAGGTGATGAAGCAATGTATAAGTGAGGCCTTCCTTACATTAACAATGCCTTGATATCAGATATGAAAATGCTGATATCTTAACACATTGTGTGTTGTGATCAATTAGAGAAAATCTTCTGGGAGCTTGTTATATTCTTTCATGGAGACTCGCACTGAATACTTGAAAGTTAAAGTCTGAATAATCGTACAAGAATCAATATATAATATTGTTATATTTAATTTCATAATAATTTTAAAGTGCTGACCTGGAATTTCACAGGAGTTGCCTCAATGCTGATTATGTTGACAACTGACTTTTTGTTCTTGATCCAAGTGTGAACTGTGATGAGGATTAAATTATAAGATTTTCCCAAATATCAACTGAAAAAAAAAGATAAAAAATATTTTTTAATTATATTTTATTTCAATATTATAAATAATAATAATCGTGCATTGAATAAGTTAAGGAGTATTTTTTATCATTAATAAATACTTGCCTTTGACAAGAAATGTTCCTCTGTTTCAAACAATGTAATACGTTTTGACTGAAATGATGTTTAATATTTGTAAAAAAAAAATGTTCATATTCTTGCAAATCTTTTATTAAAATAAAAACGGTTTTAAAGGTTGCACCATTAGCATGGAAGCTCAGGTGTAATAAGCCTCTGGGAAAAAAACATTTAAGTGTTAGAAATTTGATCTGTAGGTCAAAAGGTTTAACATGGTTTTAATACACATTTAAAGAAAGTTAAATACTGACATTGTATATTAATACATGTGGGATAGCTGCAAATGTAAATATTGTAATAAAGTTATAAGTGAACCTAATTGAAATTTAACTAGGTTTGTTAGTTTTCAGATAACAAGAATGTTTGGTAGTTTAAAGATTGCTGTTCATTTTATTCCAATGTTTGTAAATGATGTGTGACAGACTGATACAACTGATAGTCTTTATAAAATGTGTCTTTCCTGATAATTTGTATTTACTTCTGTGCAAATATTTATAGATTTTTGTACAGAAAAATAATTACCAGAGATAGTTACCCAGTGGGATTTTATTGTATTGGCCAGTCATGAAAACCACAAAAGCTGTAGTTCATGTTTGACATTTTATAAATAACCAGAACAAAATTGTGCTTGTTGAGTTGTATTTTCTTTTAACAACAGCATGACTTTGTTTCATAGTTTATATGACCAGTTAACAAGCCACCTTTGACTTAAACTACCAGTACATTTTTCATTGGATTGTTTTTAAACTCGGAAAGTAAAATGATTCACTTGGTCACTGAGACATTTGGAAAATATGAAGTAAAGAGTAAACTTGTGTATCTAAATAAAAGTGAAAAAAAAACTTACCAACTGGTGTGGAGTTTATAAAATTATTAGAAAATATTAACACTGGAAATTCCTTTAAAGGATTTCTTTAAAAAAAAAAAAAAAATAAAAAAAGTGGGAAATCTCAAATCAACACAGTGTCTCCCGATGGAGGCCGGAGACCTTGCTTGCATACCGCAGGAAAGGGAGAAATACGTGGTTAAAACACCTGCAATGGAACGGAGCAAATCTGTGACATTTGACATTGGACTCGGGAGTGATGATTTGGACTTAAAAAGAAGTTTCTCAACAGACCAAGTTATTCTTAGGAGGCCCAATAACCTGGTAATGTCACGATTCAGACACATTCGTTTTACATTGAAATGTTTCTGCTGTTTTGTCACCTATGTATTTTACATGGTAATTTGAAAGATTACCCTATGTACTGTCTCCAATGACCTTCTTGCATTTGTATTTGACACAAGTACCTGGTCGTTTAGTTGTTCAGGCTAATTGGTTTGTATGGACTTTTTTTGTAGCTTGGTTAAAAAATCGTGGTAAAAGGCTTGCGCACTATCAGACTTTTGTCCACAGTAACTGTCATCTTACACGGGTACATGTTCCCAATGGAAAGTTAAAAAATAAATAAAAAAATTGGCATGTTTTATTGAAAGTGTATCATAGTTGAGCCTTTAGCACTTTTCATGCTGGGAAATTTGTCGTCTGCTAAAATGTCGTCTGCTGAATTTCTAAAATTAGCATTTTCTTCGAATTTTTTCAAAGAATACTATCAGAATAGCAAACAGTTTGGATCCTGATGAGACACCATGTTCTGTGGCGTCTCATCTGGATCCAAACTGTTTGCAAAGGCGTTCAAAATCCGGTTCCAGCGCTCAAAGGGTTAAGATTACCACTCCATTTGTTTCATTGTTACGTTTCTTGGAGAGTATTAAATGCAACATATTGATCAATTACCAAATGGATTTAATTGCATTGTAACTTAGTGTAAACAGCATTCGGTGGATGACAAACACATTGGTTTTGCTGACTTTACAAGAATATAGTTTTATCAAATTTAAATGTCTGTTAAATTAAAGACAAGACATCAAATGAAATTTTGAAAGTCAACATTTTTATGCATGAGAAATACAATTATATTTATTAGCGATTTATAACTATGTCAGAATCTCGATTTTATGACAGTCATTCAATATTTAAAAGTATGTTATAAATTTTAAGTTTTCTTCAAGGTCAAGTATTTCTTGCATTAATGAAATGAGAATCCTAACTTTTATATAAAGCAGAACAGAAAGCAAGAATAACAAGATTATGTTTTAATAAGTTAATAACTGAAAACAAATGAGCAGTTCTGCATCGTTATATCCCAATTCTTGTATGGGCAATATTTCAGCATTCTTCTAACAACAATATATTGTACAATGTATGTCTGCAACCTTTCTGCCCTATCAGTATTCAGTACTCATTTGGAATCAATTTCAATTCCATCTGGCTCATGTGCTATTGTGGCCTTGTATATATCACAATCTGCCTTATGCAACTCGGCATGTGAATACATGCCAAACATGCTTTTTGGCCAGGATCTTCCCCTTTTATCCCGAAAGATTCTCGAAATAAGCATTTTTTATTGGTAACTTGTGCACAATCTATTGGGGCTGATGTAGTTGGGCTGACGTAGTTGGGCTGACGCAGTGGGGCTGACGTAGTGGGGCTGACATAGTGGGGCTGACGTAGTGGGGCTGACGTAGTTGGGCTGACGAAGTTGGGCTGACGTAGTGGGGCATACGTAGTAGGGGTTGACGTAGTGGGGCTGACGTAGTGGGGCTGACGTAGTGGGGCTGACGTAGTGGGGCTGATGTAGTGGGGCTGATGTAGTGGGGCTGATGTAGTGGGGCTGACGTAGTGGGGCTGATGTAGTTGGGCTGATGTAGTGGGGCAGATGTAGTTCGGCTGATGTAGTGGGGCAGATGTAGTGGGGCCGACGTAGGGCTAAATCTCCCCATCCTCCCCAGTCTTAATCTGTCTATGATCTTAAACCTTAGATTTGTTAATATCTGTTCAATGAATAAATGCCCATATATTGCCCCATGTTTTCATCATAAGAAACCTAAATATTTGTAGTTCACTGAAACATTAAACTTGTACACGAATTTTAAAGAAATATTAGAAGAAAAAAACACCTGCACTCTTGTTGTAAATGAAATGCTATACTTATCAGTAATATAGTGCGTTCTTGCTTTTAAAGAAATATGGATACCATTCTGCCATATAATAGGACTTCTAATACCTATGATATGCAACAGTTATTGATGGACATTAAACAATTGTTTTAAGTTTGCATTCCCTAAAATTTGAAAATTTAGGTAATTCTTTTGGGCATTGAATTCTCCCGCTGCATAATCACCTCGTTACAATTCTAGGTCACAAGTCACAAAAGTGATCTAAGTGAGCTGTGTTGAATAAAGAGGACCAATTATTTACCTTTCTTGATTAGCAATATGTGACCAAGTTCACGAATGAATTTGTTGATAATTGATTTAAAAACCTTGAATACCCATTATCTTGTGAAGGTCAAATTTAACATGGCCAACAGAATTGAGGTTGCATGCGCTAAATTGTTTGTTAATGAAATTTCCACTTTGGCATAATGGAACATGCTGTCATCAATTTAAATGATATTTTGCATCCTATTTTGTTCAATTATTCTACACAGGGAGCATGCCCACATTAAAGTGTTGTTGTTTACAGACGTACCCATACTATAGTCTTTGCTAAAGACATTTACATAATATCATGTTGACGTTTACAGACAATGCTGAAATAAATGGGATTTGGATAAGCAAGAAAGCAATTCTGATGCATGATTCTAAAATGCCAATGAATGATTGCAAAATGCAACATTCAACGTCCTTGATCTTTGGTCTTCAACTTATTGCACTTTGGGAAATTTTGCAATGAATGAAAGCATTTTCATCGAATTTGAGTTTGAAATTGAAAAAGGATGAGACCAGAATGTAATGATCCTGGGTCCCATTTCAAAGCAATGTGATTTTCTTTCAAAGTATACAAACAGTTTGTAATTGGTAACGAAAAAAAAAGTATTTCATGGAAATACTGCTGTTAGTATTGAACATTATTTAGCCCCATTGGTGAAAAAAAGTTACCATGTGACATTGAATTTCAAAGTCACCTGGTACCTTTTTGCACTAAGGGGGCGAATTATTAGAATGGCCTTCAACAATATTCTAAATGTATTTTGCGGACTAAATTCAGACCATCTTTTTGCCTTTGTGGAGACATTGGGAAAGATTATCAGATAAGGAGTTTGCCTTAAGACAAAATTCTGCATATCAAAGTGATGCCGTAGATACTGTTTCATAAGTCTGGCATGGCTGCCTCTTGCTTTCTTGTAGAACCAATTAATCAAAGTCCTACATTAAGGGCAGGTGCCTGTGCAAATAAGGTTCTTGGAAAATTAGGCCCCCCCCTGAGTTCTGGATTAATAATATACCACTAGGATAATTACGCCATTTAATTTCTATAATATTTGTACTACATGTATTCATCAAGGGATAAAAACTACAAGTTATAAAAGCAATTTTTTATGGCAAATGTAATATAATAACTCTTGTTAGGCAGCAATTTTCAGAGAAAGACAATGGGCTTGAAATTATATGCTGTTCCGCCCATTCTTATCTAGCCACCACAGACAAGCAGGCTGGTGCTGAATTGTTTGTTAGTGCCTACCTAAAACACTTGAAGAAAGTTTATATGAGGCTTTTCATTGTTTGGTGTATGTATCGTATTACCTGGGCATTGTTTCTGTTGCTAGGTGAAAAAGATTGCAATTTTGCTGTAGCTGTTTCACTGGAAAACTGTGGTCATTTTCTGATGCGCTGATAGTGTGTATTCATGGTTTTATGATGTTCGGTTAATATCTAAAGAACTCTGTATTATGTGAATTTGGAATAAAACATCAGACTTATAATGGACATCATTTTGGTAATTTTTTTGTCAGAAAACTGCAGTTGTTTTCTTTTTGTATGTTTGTTCCTTTCTGTCTAGTCTGTTCTACGAAAAATTTGTCCATCATTTTTTGCCCATTATTATTGTTTACTTTCTTATTTCATAATCTGTGAGGCTTTATGTTATGGATGTTAACCCTTTGAGCGCTGGAACCGGATTTTAAAGGCCTTTGCAAACAGTTTGGATCCAGATGAGACGCCACAGAACGTGGCGTCTCATCAGGATCCAAACTGTTTGCTATTCTGATAGTGGTCTTTGAAAAAAAGTGAAGAAAATGATGATCTAAGAAATTCAGCAGACGACATTTTAGCAGATGACAAATTTCCCAGCATGCAAAGGGTTAATTTTACATGGTACTTGTTACATGGGTAACCACAGTATATACCCTGTTTAGTATGTGCATGATTTGTTAATTTCTTCTTTATTTTATACTTAAAATGATGTCTCAATTTTGAACTCAAACATGCACAAATATTTTAATAATTTGCCTGATTTTGAATATGTTATGGCCCGTAATTAATAGTTTATAATGGTAACACTTAAATCTATAATAATGTTAAATTATTATAGATCTTTGCACCATGTGTATTTTAACTGCACTTTAATCATTGCTTCGGTTGTCCAACTGATGCTTTATTTTCCAACTATATTTGCTCATGCAATATGAAATGGTAATATTTGTTATCCACCAGCCCGCACTTGTAAACACGGTCAATGTCTCCAGTGTTCTAATGAAGCATTGTCTGGAGTGCAATTTGAGACACATCTAAGTTTTGTAGTAGAGTCTAGAATAACACATGATTGATGGGCGGCATTAGTCTCCTGTCTTATCCCTTTGCATGCTGGGAAATTTGTCGTCTGCTAAAATGTTGTCTGCTAAATTTCTAAAATTAGCATTTTCTTTGATTTTTTTCAAAGAATACTATCAGTATAGCAAACAGTTTGGATCCTGATGAGACGCCACATTCTGTGGCGTCTCATCTGGATCCAAACTGTTTGCAAAGGCTTTCAAAATCCGGTTCCAGCGCTCAAAGGGTTATACAAGGTGTCATTCTTTGCGAATGGTTTCTCAGTTTCTTGATAGATTGATTGAGAGTTGGCATGCACTGTCTGTGGATCTTGGTATGGAACAAAGAACGTTTTTTGTTGACTGAAACATACTTTAGTATTTATTTTAGTTTTGTGGTATCATATTTGCTGTCTGATAACATTTAAGGATCATGGTTTGAAAACAATTCTGCCATATTTTGTACCAATATTTTCCTTAAGCCCTTAAAACTCTGCCTTTATGTCATTTCCCCCTAGATAAAAATAGTACAAACATTATGTAAATGATTTAACAGCAACATTACTAAGGATTAAGCTAAAGTTGAAAAACTGGGGCTGAGGCCTTCGGTTTTTATGCCTCACCCTTTTAAAATATGTCTCACCCTTTCTTGTCAATTTTTCATTTCTAAATGTTTTCATAACTACAGACACACCAAACATGTTTGTATTGGCTCTTAACAATTTCATATGTGAACATCCAGCATTACTTTATATTAAAATCAAATAATTTTTAATGAAGAATATACCTCATTGAATATATGCTAATAGGATAATTAAATATAAGTAGGCAAGTGAAAAGAGCACAATAAGTTACTTACAATGTGCAAAGTTTACCATCTGCGAATTGTTCACAAAAGTGATCACTCTGCCCCTTTTCAGGCCCCCTGCCATTTCTTAAGCATGCCTTCATCCCTAAACATGTCCGACCACCCTCCAACGCCCCCTCCCCCTCAGGAAAACTGCCTATTTACAGCAATTTTTAGCAACATTCCCAACCCCAACCTGTGGCCATAGCAGTAACATGACCCCTAAATCCTCCAGTACAAGGCAAACCCTATTCTTATACATGAGCCTTGCTCTGTGAAAAGGGGGTTAACGCATGTGCGGAAAGTTTTGTCCCAGATTAGCCTGCGCAGTCAGCACAAGCTAATCAGGGACGACACTTTCCACCTATAATGGATTTTTGCTAAGACTTTGCTTAAATGTAAAATATCATAAAAGCGGAAAGTGTTGTCCCTGATTAGCCTTCGTCGACTGCACAGGCTTATTTGGGACTACAATTTACGCACATGCATTTAACCCCCTTATCACTGAGATGGGCTCAAATACATATGGTAATATCGCCATACCAAACACTCCAATGATCTGAATAACAAAATTCCCTTGCCAATGCAACAAATTATGATTCACTAATTATAGTATCCATTCTTTCCCCATGTTTTTGGATCAANTACGTCGATATCTCCAAGGTCAAGGTCACACTTTGAGTTCAAAGGTCAAAAATGGCCATAAATGATCTTGTCCGGGCCATAACTATGTCATTGATTGTCAGATTTTAAAATCATTTGGCACATTTGTTCACCATCATTGGACGGTGTGTTGGGCGAAAGAATTACGTCGATATCTCCAAGGTCAAGGTCACACTTTGAGTTCAAAGGTCAAAAATGGCCATAAATGATCTTGTCCGGGCCATAACTATGTCATTGATTGTCAGATTTTAAAATCATTTGGCACATTTGTTCACCATCATTGTACGGTGTGTCGCGCGAGAGAATTACGTAGATATTTTCAAGGTCAAGGTCGCCACGACTAAAAATAGATTGATTTTGAAACAAGCCCTTTATCAGACTTTTTTTGATATTGAAAACCTGGTTTTGTGACAATTTTGTCCATTGTTTTTTTTGAGGTTTGGTGTGGGTAGTGATAATTCTCATTGCTATATTGTTATAATTATAAAACGCTCTTGGTTTTGTCGTTTTTCCAAAACAGCTGCTTTGACTTGCAAATCATAGTTGTATACATTAAAAGTGAACATTTAAATTTGATTTTAAACGTTTAAAGCAAAGTCTTGATTTACTGTTGATTACACAATAAGAAAGCATTTTAAATTACCCTGGTAGTTAGGCAGGTGGCATATAGCATTCGGACTGTCCATCATTCTTTTTCCGGATTTTTTTCCTTTTCACTTTCAGATTTTTACCTGATTTTTGGTGTGTGAGGCTACGTGCATGACAGATCAAGTTCTAGTTTTGTTCCTGTGGATTGTTTTTTGGCGAAGTTAAAGGCCCTGGAATTCGACATTCTTTCTAGAATAACAGTTTTCCGGACCTTTTCCTAAACACTTGTAGATATTGACCTGATTGTTGGTGTGTGAGTCTAGTTTCGTTCCGGTCCATTGATCTTTGACAAAGTTACAGGCCTCAGACTTATGATTTTTTTTTACAATAACAAATTTGGAAAATTTTCAATTGGGATAATTGCTTTGTGGCTTCAAAGGGCTGTAGGGGGCATTGTGTTTCACAAATAGAGCTCTTGTTTCTAAAATATTCTTCCACCATTTCAGTCGGGTCGTTCACGTGACCATCATCGCCGGTCAACCACACTAGGCTACACCCAACCAGAACGGCCTGCAGACTATGAAGGTACGATGTCGGAAATGGACGGTGCCACTTTTCATCGAGGAGGTTTTGTGCGTTCAAGTTTGCCAGCAACAAGAAGTCCCCCGTCTGTTGATAAACCTCCAGGTATTGTTAATCTGAGTATTCTGCAAATTAATAATGAATAAAGAAATAAACTCTTTTACAACATGGAACAGTGTATGAATGAATCTGATTTTACCTTACTGGTCAGGGTTTTTTTCACTAAATTTAATTCTTTTTTTGCCATTTTAGTGTCCCTTGTCACAATTTCTACTCTTTAACGGGACTTGTTCACAGTTTGGCAAAATTACGATTTTTAATAGACTTGTCATAGATTCAAAAAGGAATGTATACGTTTCATTTAAACAAGTGAAATAACACTCCTGGCTGTGAAATATGTTAACTTTTTTGTTCAATAACGAAAAATTGTCATTCGAAATTGGTAAAATAATACAGTGTTTGTTTCTATTTTCTAAATAATTTGAAAAAAACATGAAGTTCTTACATAGCGTCAATTATTCGCTGATAAATTCTAAAGCCTGTGTGATGCAGTGGTAGCGCATGAGCTTTTGCTTCCAAAGGTCCAGGGTACTTATACCGTGCAAGGCAATATTTTGTATTCAAATTTTGTTCTTGCTATAACAATAATTTTGATAATATTCCAAACATAATACATTTTTAATTATACATATTTAAGGAGATTAAAAAATTAAGAAAATATGTGAACTAGTCCCTTTCATATCATGAAATAATGTTATTGAGGTCACCTGGTGGAATGTTAATTAAGTTTATAATTTACCGTTATAAATATCTATTATTTTCAATGCTCGTTTTGAATCTTTAATATTTAGTTAACCTCGTTTTTATTAGAAAACAAATAAAACTATAAAAATCAAATGCTTATACAAAATTTCCAACAATTTCATGTTCATGTTTTCAGGTCTTGTATTTTTGATATTTCGAGACGAGACCAAGAAGGCTTTGTTACCCAACGAGATTACACACCTGGACACAGTGAGGGCGCTGTTTGTGCGATCGTTTCCAGGGAAACTGACAATGTCCTTCCTGGAGTCGCCCAAGAGGAAGATCTACATTCTAGAGCCGAGAACCAATATTTACTACCAGCTAGAGGACCTCAGGTAGGGGGAATACAGGGAACCATCTAATAAATATTATTTTTATATTATGATGAAAAGTCACGAAGAAGCTTAATGACATATTTACGTAACAAAACAATTTTTGGGAAAATGTGCCAGAAACTGATACTCCTTAAAAATTAGATTAAAATGCTGTTCATCACTTGACTCTTACTTAAATACTTAATCAGTAACATATAAAAGCTAAGGACATGTTTTTTGGGGGGAAACTGTAATGCTTGGTTACTAATTTGTTCAGTGGGAGTACCATTTGTTGTCATGCAGAAGTTATCAATCCTCATTCGGAAATACATTGACTGTTCCCCAGGGGTTACCAATAATTAACAGCAGTGCATTAGGGGGAAACCATCATGCAATGTTGCAATTATGCCCCTAGGAATTCTAGGTCATAAACTGCTTTGACCATGCAATCTTATATTATAAGGCAAAACACTGTATATTCATGTGCTTTGTGGTATCCCTTAAGTCATTTTTGCATCAAAATATACCCTGGAATATTCTTTGTGTGGTCAAGCAAATTGAATCAGAATTGTAAATTCCCTTTCATGGTCAAAAAGACATAGAATGTGGGCTATTCACAGCTCATGGGAGATTAAGCCCGAGTCATTAGTGAGAAGTGGCTAATGGACATGTTCAACCATTAGTTTTCTTGAAGTAAAGGCCATTTCGTCTCTGCTACCAGCATGTTTAATGAGTGAAATTCTTAACTCTGCACATGCAAATGCATGGGGTGTAAAATCATCTTGGGGCCTGTAACCCAGGGATTGTCATTTTTAGCCTTGCTGTTTTACTAATTGGAATAAGTGTGAGCATTGGTCACTCACTATTGTTGTTCTGTTAACTTTAATAAAAAAATTGAGCCTCTATTTTCTTTTCCGTTCCATATCATCTATACATTTTAAAGACTTCATTTAACTTGGCCACAATGTTAAGGTCATTGAGATAATGTGCATTAGGCATGGGTCAGTAAAACCGGCAAAAGGTCAAGGTCACACTTGAAGGTCAATAGTTAACCATTTATTGGTTTGAAGGTGCTTCAGATTTAAGTTCACCACTTAAAGGTAAAACAAATCTTGGTTGGGGATATAGCTGTCTCTTTGACGTCCTTGTTTTGACTTTAACAGTTGTGACAATTTTAGTTACCAATTATTGTATGTAATCTTTCAATACTGTTTCTTTTGTGCAGGGATATTAGGGACCGAACAGTATTACGTGTTCATGAGTGTGATAGCATCGAGCCCCAAAGGGTCAGTGAGAAACCCGAGGTCAGGGGTCGAACAATTCAAGTTCCGGCGTCGTCCGTTCATAGTTACTATGGTGCCGGACCTGCGTCTGCTGTCACAAGTCAGGTAGGAGAATTGATAGTAGTTATTGTATCCTAGACCAACAATTCTTAGACTTAAGGCTAAGATGAAAGCAGGGGTCTGAGTTTTCCTCCTTTTAGCTGATTTCCTCCCAATTCAATGTGTTTATTTACTTTGCTGGATCTATCTACAAATGAAGAGTTTATTTGAACCCTGTAATGGGTGATAGGGCATTTTCCTCCCCTGAGGTGTTTTTTTAATCATACCCCTGTGAAAGAATTTTGTTCTGAAAGTGTTCTATTGGTGAACTTTGCATTTACAACTGACATCAGTCTACATATAAGATACTAAATTGGAATGATTCACATTCATTTATTTTATAGTGTGCTGATTATTATACTAATCAGTTTTTTAACCAGGTTTTCCGAAGGAAAAAACTGGTTATTAGATTGGCCAATGCGGGCGGGCTGGCTGGCTGGCTGGCGTGCGGGCGGAACAAGCTTGTCCGCTCTCTAATTCAAATAGTTTTCATCCGATCTTTACGAAACTTGGTCATAAGTTGTATCCAGACAATATCTAGGTCAAGTTCGAATATGGGTCATGTCGGGTTGAAAACTAGGTCACAGGGTCACTTAGTGCGTTTTTAACATTGAGCATGTTGTCCGCTCTCTAATTCAAATAGTTTTCATCCGATCTTTATGAAACTTGGTCAGAAGTTGTATCTAGACAATATCTAGGTCAAGTTCGAATATGGGTCATGCCAGGTCAGAAACTAGGTCACGGGGTTGAAAAACAGATTGATTTTGAAACAAGGGGGTTTATTGTGATGAACAATCAGTAGCAATGCACAATTTGAGTTGCAGTTGTCTCCCTTTATCCGACTTTTTTTTATATTGAAAACCTGGTTTTGTGACAATTTTGTCTCTTGTTTATTGTGTTCTGATATTATACCAATCAGATATTTTATGATGTGCTGATATTATACCAATAAGTTATTTTATTGTGCGCTGAAATTATACCAATCAGTTATTTTATTGTGTGTTCAGATATCAGATATGAAAATATGTCATCCAATCAGGTTCAGAAAGCGCAAACTCTGCCCTCGTACATGCACCAGCCTATCTACATGTCACATGACGATATCACCCAATCACCAGCCAGAACTGCCTATGAAAGGTCAAGGTCATTGACCCCCGACCCCGTAAGAACAGCCAGCTATGCCCAGAACCCGATATACGGGCGCATGGGCATCTCACCCGAGCGACCACCACCCCCGTCCCAGGACAGAATAGGCCCACCAGACAGACAGATTGGGTTGCGACCGATTCCAGAAAACCATCAAATGCTCAACGGTTATGGTGTGAAGAATGGTATGGGCTATGACTATGCTGACAGCGCTCAAGGGTCTCACAAGCACTATGTCCGACAGGCCATGTCACCGCCAGCAGCGCCGTCTGTGCCCAGAATAGACCCAGGACGTAGGGCATTCTCCCCACCCCCAAATCTGCAGAATTATGATTATATACAGGTTTGAATGTTTCTTATCTGCTAAGTGTGTCACATAAGTGTGTTTTTAGCTCGATTATTCAGATTAATCTCAGCTATATTGCTCATCCAAATGTTGGCGTCTTCCTAATGCTCTGGTTAAGGTAAACATGTTTTCTGTCACTTTGTCTTCTGCAGATCTCATTGAAATTTCAACTATGTGTGTCATTTGGTGAGGTCACTGACCAATTTCCATAAAAGTAAAAAAAAAAAAAAAAAAAAAAAAAAACAAGGCTTGTCANTATGAGGTAACGACCAATTTCCTAAACTCTAACCTTCAATTAAGGCAGAATTTTGCCCATGTTTTTTGTACTTTGAAACTTTGTTAAGGTTCCACTATAAAAAGCGACTTGAAAACATGAATTGTGTGCTATGTTACAGGTGGTACCTTCCAGTCAGATGGGACCCACATACATGGCAAAGGGAGTGCGGGCCAGTACCATGGTTACGCCCCAGAGGGCAACAGGTGCTCCCCCTACGTCAGTGACCTCTACCGTGTCACATGTCACCACGCCAACACTGCCACCATCTTCTCAGGGTCAGCAGCAGACATCATGGCGTATGTTGGATTGTTTTATGGCTCTTGGATATGTAGCAGCATTGTTAATGTAATTTACCAGTGGCTCCGATAATAAAATCGGGCTGAGTATTAAAGAACACAATTTCAACACTTGGACTACACAATAAAAAAATAAAATAAATATCCAAATTATTATTGAATCTTGAAAAACCTTCATACATGAGTTTCCAAGATTTAACTGATTAAATCCTAATTGGACTGTAGTACAATAAATATTTATCAATACAAATATTCAATTTGTGCAATCAAATAAAAATAGTTTCATTTAAACATTTTAGTAATAGAAATGAGTAGAGCTCTGAGTAAACGGGGTTAAATGCATGTGCGTTAAGTGTCGTCCCAGATAAGTCAGATAAGGGGCAACACTTTCCGCCTAAACAGGATTTTCTTCAAGAAGAGTCTTCCTATAAATGAAAAATACAATAAAAGCAGAAAGTGTCGTCCCTGATTAGCTGTGCGGACAGAACAGGCTAATCTGGGACAACACTTTGCGCACATGCATTAAACCCCCTGTTCACAGAGCGAGGCTCAAATGTAGATGGATTGCCTAGTGGCCCCATTTTTTTCAGGAGAACGTTCCCCGGTTGGGAGACCCCCCACAGCCCTTTCAACGGCCCCTTACTCAACCCCTAGCAGTCATCATCACCAGCAACAGCAGCAGCAGCGGTCACAGAGTTACAGGGTACCGATTTCGAATGAAAGGGAACCAGTGTCTTCGCTGCGTCCCCGTAGCATGACCCCTTCTCCCATGGACAACTATGAGAATGATTTCACGAGGTAAAATGGATGGATTGGTTGATCAAATAACTTGTACTTTTTATGTCCACCAGTATATACTGGGGGACATATTGTTTTTGCCCTGTCTGTTGGTTGGTCTGTTTGTTGGTTGGTTTGTTGGTTGGTTTGCGCCAACTTTAACATTG